>VYZP01072886.1:0-68645 GCA_013400635.1 Hypocryptadius cinnamomeus | reverse complement strand
GCCCCGCCATCCCCGCGGGTGCCGCGTTGAGGGCGCCTTTCCCCGGGCAGTGCCCCGCGGGGACGGGCCGGGGGTGCGCATCCCTTTCTCCGGTGATGGTTCTTCGCCCTCTGCCCGTGTCCCTCGGTTTCCCAGCCTCTGCTGGGTGTACACACGCGGCCGTGGTGGTCCCTGCCGCCGCTGCTTTTAGCCCGCATGGCAGGCATTCCTCTTAGTTTTGATAAATTTTGCGCTCTTCAAGCCTAGCTCGGAACAGAATGCCTCCGAGGATTTAAACGTGCCGGAGACAAATCTTTGAAGCGCTTCTCTTTATCTTTGTTTGTTTGTTTTGTTTTAAACGAGGACATAGCGAGCAGAAAGGAAACAGAGTCATCAGGCTGACCTGGCAGGAACGTAAAGCTCTGCAAGCTTTACAAACCCCCCCAAATCCCTCTGTCTTCTGCGCCATCCACAGCAGGTTGGACTTGGTGGCCATGCCCCTGTATTGCAGGGACGAGTAACTATCATAAACACTGTAGTGATTGACATCGTGGGCAGGAAGATAGAGGGGGAGAAGCAAGCCTGAGTCCTGCTATTGCAGGTAATCTGGGTTTATAGCAGTTTATCTGTGCTAGCAGCGCCTCGGGAAGCAACTTTTTCAGCTTGTGTCTCGTTCAGCCTTTCTTTTCTGCAACGGGAGATCTTGGAAAGGGTCTGGCACCCGGGGGAATGCTCCCTCTTCAAGGAGTCCCTTTGCTGTGGAAGTTGTCGCCTGGATGGGAATAGCTGGAGGAGCAGTTGGTGCTTTTTCATTTTTGCACTAGACAAAAAAGTGTCCCTGCTCCTGGCAGGGGGTTGGACTTAAATGATCTTTAAAAGCTCTCTTCCAGCCCAAAGCATTCTGTGGTTCCAGTGCGATTGGCACTGTCCCTGCTGTGTAGAGGACACAGGGGCTCTGACAACAATTCTCTCCACTGCACCCTTTGCTACAGCAAGGCAGTTGGGTTTCCATCCCATCCAGCCTTGTAACAGCGGCTGTTAAACAAATAAAAGCCCAAATGTCCGACTGTCAAGGACTTTTCATTCTGCATTATCATTTATGCTGATACTTGCAGATCTGCAAACGAGCTCACAACATGGCCTGCTTGTTTGCAAATCTGTAGATGACCAGAAAATGCAGTGACACTGACCCTGCCTTGGTGTGGTGGGGGGTGGGGAGCACAAGGATGGATCCTGGGTGCTGGAATTGTGGTGGGCAGCAGATTGGAAGCAGCTGGCTGAGGTGCCTGGAGGAATGTGGGGAATGCAAAGCACATGTGGATATCTGGGCAGGTGGGGCAGAACTGGAGTTTGAGGGGGAAAGTCTGGAATTGCTGAAGCAAGCTGTGAAACAGGGGATGATGCAAGTGCTCAGATTGCCTGCCCTGAGGCAGTGATGGAAGAATTGGGGCATTTGGGACCTTGTAGGAACAAAGCTTTTGGTTGAGGGAGTTTGGTGTGGCGGTGGGTCCCTTTGCTCTGGCCCTGCTGTTGCCCTTACCTTTGCTTGCTCTTCCTGGGTGCCCTTTTTCCCTCGAACCAGGGGGATGAGCTCCATCCAAGCTGCTGCATCTGCTGCTGCCAACCCTATGAACCAGTCTTTCCACAGATGTGGAGTTTGCTGCTGGACACGGAGTGCTGGCACAGGCTGCAGTTGTGGCTGTGGGTGCTGGGTGGGTTTGTTAACCCAAAGTGAGGTCAGGAGCAGCTGAGGTTGCAGTTTCTGTGGGGATCTTGGTCCTGTGGCATGGTGAGGTGTGTGCTGGTTCTGCAGCAGTCAGTGCTGCTGTTTCTGATCACTGATCATCAGGGTTTGCACTTCATTTTGGGCTTTGCAACAGACCTTTCTGTCAGAGAAAGCCGGAGTTTGAAAACCTTTAAGTTATGCCACTGCCTCTGCCTTTTAAATTTATGTGGTGATGATTTTTATTATGGCACAATGACATTTAAGATTCTTTTAGCTTAAAGCAAGAGATATTAGAACGAAGTCTCCTTTGTGGGAAACCATATCCCAAGTGAGCTTGTTGTCCCAGCAAATGTCTGTTGGGACGTGAGAGGCAGATGTGGAGGAGAGTGGGCCTTGCTGTGTGGTCAGACACTGTGGGACTGCCTTGGCCTCTTCTGAGATTTTCACTAGTTCCCTTCTGGGTCTCTGTTGGCAGGACAGGCTTTCCAAGCGGAGAAGAGATTTGGACTTGGCACAAAGTCAGAAGATTCACGAAGAGGAGCGCGTGCTTGGGGAGGGAATGTTGCTTCCTTCCCTTTTCCTTTTGGTTCAATAAATCTTAGCCCGTTTCTAAGGTGTTTCTCCTGCCATGGCCTGGAGCAGGAGGGGCTGGGTGGAAGCAGTGCCCGGAGTGGTCTGTGCCTGCACTGCTCTAGGTTGTGTGGCTGGGTGCTTGTGAGGATGTGTGTGTGTGCTTCAACACACTCTGGTGGGTGATTTACTGAAAGTCCACTCAGCTTGGGTGGGGTGTCAGCAAAATCTGGAAGGCTGCCTTGGTGCATCCATGGAGTTTCCTTGTGTGAGGAGGCAGTGTCTAAAGTTAAGGAAGAATAGTAGGGAAGAGTCATGGTGGTGTTCTGTAGTTGTGTGCTTAGTGTGAAACATGAGGTGAGGTGGTGTTTTGCATTTGTTCTGGCTTCTCTTACTCCTCTGCCATCTGCAGAAGTGATTTTATGATTTATTCTTCAGCACATGTAGCTCCTGGGAGGTTTGACCATAGCATTTCTGAAATGCAGCTACTTTCTTTTAGTCATCTCAGAAATGTGACTCAAAATGTCTCACTATCTGGGTGTATCCACTGCATACCAGAAGGGAGAGATGCCACCTTCTCCTGCTGTTTCTTTCTTCTGTGCACTGAAAGACTTTCCTTTGAGGAAGGCTACATTACATAAAGTTCTCCCTACCACCTGTAAACACTGAGAGTGATCTTGCTGCGTGGCAGCAAGAGAATCAACACCTTTTCCTCACACTGAAAGAGTGGAAATAAGAATTGTTCTGTGGATTTTGGTGTCTGTTTCTTTACCTTCCAGTCTTTTGATGAATCTGTGGGTGTGAATGGCAGGATGCAGTACTGTCCCATGTTGAAGTAGTCTCATGAGGAGATGGCACCATGTGGAGGTTGTCCAGAGGAAGAGAGGTCTTGGGAGGAAAGGTTTGTTGGAAGGGTCTGCTGAAGCAAGGGAAGGCAGCAATATTCCCATTGGGAGTGGGTTTTGTTTCAGGCTACTGCCTTAGCTGTCACAAACTTGTAAAAGTTGCTGCTAAACTTTAAGCTGTAAAGTGGATTGAGAGCAAGCTGGATGTGGAGCAGGTGTGACCCAGTGTCCTGGGGGACTGGAGGAAGAAGTCTGTGGGACATACCCATGCAAAGGCGGTGCTGGGGGGCTGGGGTGCTGACTGGGCACTGCCTGAGCATTTCCCGTGTTGGCTCACCTCTGTAGCTTGCCTGCTGAGTGAGGAAATGCAAAGGGGTTCCACACACATCCCCTGGGCCCACAGGAGGCTGGGGGTGTAGGGATGTGACTGCTCAGTGCTGTGGCATGGCCGTGCAGCCCTCGGACATTCACCGCAGCCCTGGAACGGACATCCCCAGGGGCAATGGAAAGTGGTGGGGTGAGATTTCGGATCCAGGCAGCTGAGTGGATCCTAACAGTGTGCTCGTGCCCCAGGCTGTGTGCTCCTCTCTCTCTGCCAGCTCCCATCTTCTTCCACTGGCCTGTCTGGCTGTCTGCCTCCTGTGGGCTAATGAGTTGCAGAGGGCTCTGTGAGCGTGGAAGGGTGACAGCACTGCAGATGTGTGACAGGAGGGACACAGTGAGGACTGCTGGGGCATGGAGCCAGGTTTGCACCCTAGCAGAGTGTTGAGGGGCTTGTGACCTGTGTGAAGTCCACAGCTGGCTCTCCCCGTGAGGATTTGCCACAAATTCACTCGGAGGTGGAGCACTTTGCCCTTCGGTGTGAAGGATGCATGCCTGCACTGGGAATGGGAACTTCTGGCCAGTGAGAACATGTTCTGACCTGGCTTGAACAATGCCAGCTGTGCATCATATCATCAGAGAAAGGTGAACAACTTGCTAGAGTAATAATTATGATCAGGTGGTGCTACGCAATTAAAAGCACTTAATTCAGGTAGGGAGAGATGTTAATGTAAATGTATCTTAGCCTTCTATTCTGTTGGTATGCTAACATTTAGGAGAGAACTCTTCCTGGTTAGAATAACTGCTGGCACATTCATTGGGAGCTGACAATAGATTTTCAGTGCATTTGGAGCTAGGAAAATGTCTAATTACTCAGATGACTAGGTACATTTCAGAAGTGCTTATTTGGAGGCTTTGTTTTGACTTTGTTTGAATAGCATGAAATGCCTAACATTTTACCTCGAAAGGAAATTGAATACAAATGAGGGCACAGGACAGGCTTTAAAAATATCACTGAGATGATGCTGGATGTATGAGATGTGTGAGGAAAAACATCCACGACTGAGCAATGGAGATAAACTGCTTGGAGGAAAGTGCAGTGGCCAGAACCAACCCTTCCTCTTGGAGCTAGAACATCCTATTTCTCCTCCTTAGTCTTTGGGGAAGAGATCAAACCCGAGGGATCCATAAGTGTTCCCCATGTAAATCCTATCACTTTGTGTGATCCTGCTGAATGTAACTTGGATGCTTGTATTATTCAGTGGAAGTGTTCTGTCTAGAGGCTGAGTCGTTTGTTGGAGTCAGAGTTCCAGTGAGACCTATTTTGAAGCATTTTTTAAGGTGAAGCTTGTGCACATCAAGAACAGCTCTGAAACAGATCTTAAAATCTCAGAGCTGCTAGCCAAAGTCTCTGGATGGGATTTTACATGGTTTTCACCTGGATGCTTTGTGCATGCCCAGTGCAGAAGGGTGGTGGGAGTGGAAAGAATGGGCTGCTCTTTTGCAAGGTCTCTTTCCTTGCCTTCCACCAAGTGAGGGTGCACAAAGCATCTTCCCCTTGTGTCCCCTGGCATGTCTGGCCTGTGCTCCTGCAGCCCTGCTTGCCAGGAGGTGACCCTGCAGCTGCTTGTGCAGGAAATAAAAGCTCTTGTCAAATGGAGCTGTTGATGCTCCACCTTTCATCAGCTCTGAGCAGGCGGACAGTTTCTGTGGCAAGCTTGTGGCTGTATCAAATTAGCTATGAAATGATTTGCATAATAGATTAATCAACCAGCAACCAAACATCCCTCTTTTCTGCCAAGAAAAGAAAAGCAACAACTCAGCTGTTACAAGAGGCCATTATGTTCCTTGCAACCCTTAATCTTTCTTTTTTCCCAGAGCGCTCCGTGTTTTGGCCTCACGCAGGAAGCTGGCCTGCTCACTGCCTTTATTTGCGTCACATCTTGGCAGCTTTTTCCGATTCTTTTGGGCCAAATTTTGCCACCGTTATGGTGACCTTCTAGGGAGGGTATTTCCTATGGAATTGGTGGCTGGCTGCCAGACGACTCTGTGTTGCCAGGTCCTCTATAAGCCTTTGCCTTTCCATTGAAATTCCTCTGGGCCCCTTGAGCTCCTTCAGAATTGACCAATTTCCTTGGGAAGTCGGGGAGCAAGTCACCTCAGCACATAACTGTGAGTGGGCAGGAACTGGTCACTGTGGTTTATTTCTCCTGTGTTTCTACCTCCACCTAAGCCAGCAGTGTGGGTTTCCTAAGCTGTACAGTCCTCCTGCTGCTCCAGATGTGACATCTGTGTGTCCTTGCCGGGCTGAAGGATGCCCAGCCAGTGCTGGGGGAGTTTTCAGTCCGAATGGATCCTAACGTGCAGATGATAAGAGGCTTAACTGGCTAATTGAATGTGATAGCGTGAAGCTTCTCTCATGGTGAGGTTTAATTGGATTATGATACTGTACAGTGATGTGCAGGCTTGCAGGGCATGCAGCCAGCTTCACTAGGAGAGAGTGGATCCTTGCTAATCACTCATTTGTTTAAAATAATGAATTGCCTGAAGAGCTCTGATGGGCGTGCTCTGCTTGCTGCCGCCAGCATCCCTGGAGAAGGGATCCCTAAAAATCCAGGGGCTACCACACATGTAGACCCTGTCCTTGGGCTGGTGCAGCAGTGGTGGAGAGCCTCTAGGTGAGGAAGGCTCCTTTTGTTGAGAAAACAGATGTGTGGGCTCTGTTGTGCTGGAGTCTGGAACGTGTTTCCTCCTCTAGACCCACCTCAGCCTTTCCCGCAGCCTCTCTGTGGCTGTGTCACTTGTCACGAGCTGTGCCTTTCTTTTGAGGTGGCCTCCTTGTTCCTTCTCGCCTAGCAGCTGCCAGCCTGCAGGCCAGGCTGCCTTCCAGCACACTTACTTGCAGGGCAATAACTATTTTTGATCAGGAGCTCAAATGCTTCCCCTGCCCCGGTGGGAAAGCAGTCTAATTTTTAAAGTACGCAGCAAAAGTAGAAGTGGGAGCAGCTTTTATATGCTGTGAATTTTGTTTGGTGGAGGCTCTCGTGTGCATAAAGCAAAGCTGGGCTCTGCAGGCCAGCCAGTGTTCAGGTGCTCACCTGGCTCGGGTATGTGTGGCAGCACCTGTGTTTTGGGTGCAACACCTGGGGGTTGTGTGCTTTATAGGAGTCACTGACTGAGCTGCTGTTCCTGGGAGTTTCTGCACTGAAAGTAACAATGTTTGGTTTACTGATGTTTCAAAAGGGTTTGAAATGTGCATGGTTGCTCAGATCTGATTTCAGAAGAGTTGTCAAGGAAAATAGTATTTGTTCTCCTGTAAGCAGATGGATTAGCATAAAATATCATCTTTGATGTAGTGTGAAGTGTGCTCCTCATCCATAGCCTTTGTACTGGTTTGGAGAGTTAACTGTTTGGCTCCTCAGTGTTTGAATGGGCTGGGAAATGCCCCAAGGATGGTGTGTGCCGTTCGGGCAGGGAGCAGCACCTGGGCACTGCAAGCTTTTCATTAACTTGTCCTGTTTCTTGCTGTGGCTCATCCAGACAATCAGATAAATGTGATCACTTTGCTGTTGCTGGGAAATGCCAGCTTAGCCACTTTTCCCCCAGTGCTCTAACGTGTGGGACCTCCCTCCCCGAGCTCTAGGTTGGTGTAATGATAAACCCTCTCCCCTCTCCTGCTTGTTTGCTTTTTTGGCAGTCATCAGGTGCTCTGGAGCCTGTAGGAGGAAAGTGAAAGGCAATAGCCAAGGGGGAATGCTGGTGTTTGACCAAAACCTACATAGCTTGCAGGTCCTTCTGGACCTCAGGGAGGTAGTTGGTTTTGTTGTAAAAAGGAAAAAAAGGGAACAAACCTGACGATCCAGGGTGAACTCTTTTTTTTATTTTTTGAGTGTGTATTGCTGGGGAGAAGTGGAGGTTTGAAGGTGGGAGGCTGTGAAGGAGCAGGGCATGAAGGGTATGCCTGTGTGTGCAGGGTGAAACATGTTCACTGCTCAACAAAGCACTTTATTTTGCTGTTTAAAATCTTCTGAAAAAGACACTGTCTGCTTTCATCAGATCCCTTTGCTCTGTTGAGCTCAATTGTTCAAAATCTTTTCCTGCTCTTTTTATATTTCTACAAAGCCATTGCTGTGCAAGGGCTTGGAGGTGCTCCTCGCTGCTGGGTAAGTAAACATCATGTGCAGGAGAGGGATTGCTAAAGGCATCTTTACCTCTGCAGGGAGACACGTGGAAAGCTGTAAATGGAGACATGGGAAAACCATGGAGCTCACAACGTGGTTCTGGCCTGTGTTTCAGGGGTTTCTGGTGCAGGGCTCTCATTTTTGGCCGAAACGAGCTGCAGCTTGCACATGCGCTTGTCTGGTACGCGTTTCCCAGCAGGCACTAGGCCAGATCTAGATATAGAGCAGAGAATAACCCCCATGGGGAGATTCTTAGGAAGCCTTATCTATATATAGTCCATATAAGTCTGTATCCCTTTTCTGCTGAGAGGACAGCCTGCCCGGGGAGCGTGGTTAATGCGGACACACCCCAGCTCCCGAGAGCCAGGCGGGGATCCACGGGATCACGTCTGCCGCGCTGGGTGGCACCGGGAATGCTCTGCTGAGAGCCCCAGCTGTGCTGTCCCGTGCTGTGGTGGCAGGCTGGTGGCACGCTCCTGTGGCCAGCTAGGCTTGTCCTGTGTGGGAGCACGAAGCAGAGGGAGCAGCTGCGGGGCTGGGGCACGCGGCTGGTGCGGGGCTGATGGTGCCCGTGCCTTCCAGCACGCTGCTCTGCTGGGTGCTCTCATTAAAGCAATGAGATCGTAGCTTGGCAGTGACTTGTCATGAAAGAGCTTATGCAGGGTTTTCATGCCAGTGCAGTTCCCTTTCTTGCAGCTGCTTACCAGGATGTTCTGTCAGAGGGACCTGCACGGACATTCTGCTGCTTTGGGAATGAGAAGCAATTTGCAGTCCTCAGCCCACCTGCAAAAAAACTCAAACAAAAAAACCGTGAGCAGGTGTCTTAGATCAGAAGTGGGAACACACAGTGAGGCGGACAAGGTGCCCTTTCACACAGCAGTGTGGTCTCCTATTCATTTATGTGTGGCCTCAGACATCCTAATGGTGAAACCATTCACAGCCTTCCTTTCCTTTTAGTACGTGACTTTTCCTGCTGGTGCACCACCATATTTCCTAGCTGTCCTGGCAGCTGCTGAGTGCCAGCCTTGGAGGAGCACAGCCTTTCTACTGCAGAGAGTTTGCTGCCCACTTAGCAGTTCTGCAGCACATCCTGGAATCACAGAAGTGAGAGTCTGGGGAGCTTTACACCAGCTTGAAATGTCAGCGAACAGCTCGCAAGGTTCTGTTGGACCAGCTGGAGACGTGGTGCTCTCTTTGGATGGATTTGGCTTTGGGATTGTGGGCCTAGGTCTTCAGAAAGCAGCCCCATTTTCTACGCTGGAGAAACGGATTTCTTTCTCTTTTAGGGAGTTGATCTGGTGGTGTAGCTCCTATGAAAGTCATAGGGTTGTTGGAGGACATCTCCTCACACGATTTTACAAATATAGCAGGATCGTTTGAGGTCACTCAGTCTTGAGTTTCTTCAGGGATAGCACACTTCAGCTGGAGGCTGTGCTGGAGCTGAATTTGATTGCTTCTGGAGGGGCTGTGCTGAAAATGGGTGTCTAATCTCCGTGCAGTCCAGCAAACTTCCCAGATCTTGTGTGTGCAGTGTTCACTTCAGCTTGTTGTGCGTGTCCTGATTTCAGTGCTGCCTCAGCAATGTGACTGTGGTGGTGTGTGACAGAGACAGGTCCTTGCTGTTCTCAGCAGAGCAGTTGTGGTCCCTGTCTCCCAGCATCAGGGCTGTCTTCCTACTGTTCCATCTGGGCAGTGTGTGTTTGGGGGTGTAAGACAGAAGCATTTACCTCTTCTGCCAGGTACAGCAAGGCTCCAGCAGCTTCTCCCTGAGGAGCTCTCTAGGGTGTGTACAGAGCTGTTGTACTGTCCTGACACCATCCAGATAAATGTTAGAGGTGGCTTTTACCTGCTCCTCTGAAGCTGGTGTGCCCGGTGGCTTTTTGTAAACTACCCACTTGGGCTGCTGCTTGCCAGCACCTTCTGCCTTGTGCCAGTGCAAGCATTTGAGAGTTCACATGGTAAAGGGGATCATCAGGGTGGAGGTTCACTGGGGGACAGAGGTGAGGAGGTGGGCTGTGCTCACTTGGATCAGTTCTCTGCTGTGCCTTGCATGATGGTCCAAATGGTTGTGCAGGTAGAGTCTGCAGGTGAGCATGGAGTGAATAACTCACTTAGCCTAGCACTGCACCACCTTTCTAATTCGGTGGAGTTTCTCTTCAGGCCAAGGAAATGACTTTGAATGACTGTGGGAGGAGAAGTCCAGCCCCTTGTGTAGAGGCTGGCGTTTTAGCTCTGTGCTATAAACCCTGGGTGGTCCAAAGGCTTGTGTGTGTTCTCCAGCTCGGGGCTGCTGCTGTCAGAGCTGCAGAGATGGTTGGAGTGGAGGTGGTCTTTCCCTGGTTTTGGCTCTGGTGGGAAGAAGGCTTTGGGAGCTGGGCTCTTTGCAGTGAGATTGTCAAATAGACACACTTTCTAACTTGTATCTGACAAGGTAACCAAAGCTACTGAAGATTGCTGGGGATGTAACTGAATCTTTCACACCGATTCTTATGCAAATTTAAACATGTGCTCCTGGCTTCTAACGGGACACCTGCAAATACAACCGGCTCCATTCAGAAATCGGCATCTGTGCCGATCTGGATCTTTAATTGCTTGTGGCTCTATAGTCAGGCTCACAGAACTGCATCTGTGGTGGTTTCTCAGTGCTGTCCTTCCCTGTACACATGAAGTTTCTCCGTAGATTTTGCCTAAGTCCCCTGTTCTGGTGGTTTGGTGTGTTTGTTGTTGACACTGCCCGCTGCCACACTGCTCTGGCTCAGGAGCAAATGAGCCTGAACGTTTCAGTGCTCTTTTCCTCACTGATGTGTTGGGGCTCATTAGAGGTAAATTAAATGACCTTGAGGTCTGCAGAAAATAATTTGGTGTATTTAACACTGAGTGCAAATCATCTTAAGTTTCTATCCAGTAAATCTATAACTGTGAGTTGATGAGCCCATTAAAAAAGTATTATTTATTGGGGAAGATGGGTGTCTGCAACCTCCTGGTGTAGTTTCAAATTCAGGCTTGTTTTTTTTATCCATGTGCCACGTGGTAATGGAGCAGTTGGTCAAAACCATGTGGACTTAATTTCTTTAAAGTACAAACAGCCTAGAAATGTTTGTTTATGTACAAAATAATCTGCCAGCGACTGTAAGCATTTCCATGTTTCTGCAAGAAATGAAGGTAATTATATAATCAGCAAAGATTCATATGGCTTAACTTGTCTTCCATCTGGAATTAGTTAAATTGATGTTTTCATCTGCATGACCTTTCAGGGTGGGGAGAAATTATGAAAATGGAAAACATGGCTGAAAAAGACCTTCCTTGCACATTTAGCCCATATAAAGGCTGGAACAGATCCCCTGCACAGCCCCTGACAGCTGCTGAGGGGAGCAACTCTTTCTTTCCCCTCTGCCATGGTCCATGTTACTG
Organism: Hypocryptadius cinnamomeus; assembly: GCA_013400635.1. NCBI lineage: Eukaryota > Metazoa > Chordata > Aves > Passeriformes > Zosteropidae > Hypocryptadius > Hypocryptadius cinnamomeus. Next base: position 57,612 of record VYZP01072886.1, on the reverse strand, counting down.
GGTAGGTATTTAATGAGCTTTGGAGTGGGTGGTTTTACTTGACTTGAGGAGTTGCCTGTCCTGTATGCAGTCCTTCCCCAGTGCATGAAAGTGTGAGCAGGCTAACTAGATTAACTACAGCAGGAAGAGCTTCCTTCTTAAAAGAAAGCTATTGTTAGAGCATCACTTATCATAAATCTATAGCACTTCTAATCCTCCCATTTCCGCTCTTCCATCCGCCTGCTGGTTTACAGTTTGCAGGGTTTGCTCTGAGTTTCTGGGGGCTGTCCTGCAGCCTTTCCCCTGTGATCTGTTCCTTTCACATGGGCAGTTTTCACCATCAAAAAGATCCCTCCAAAACGACCCCTTTAATGAAAATATACCTGCGTGCTTTCTCGGTGGTAGAAAGATGATATGCTGCTTTCCCGATCAAGTTGCACCCACTGCCTCAAAATGAAGGATTTGCAAGGAAAGCTGAGAACTGCAAGAACTGGATCATATATATTTCATGTTGCTAGTGGCTTGTTAGGGGCTGAACTCCCTTTTATTTGCTCTTCTACCTCTTCCCTGTGCTGTGCCTGAGAGTGTGCCAGAATTGAAGGTGCTCCAATTTCTTTCAGGCTGGGGGGATCAGTATCTTCTTTCTGCCACGATTCTGCTTTATTTTGCTTAATACAGCTGAAGACCATTAGTGTAGACTTTGTCCTTGCTTCACAAATAGACTTTGAGTGTCTCCAGGTACTTGGATAAGCTTTGCCTGTTCATGTTCAGTCCCAGTGAGGATTTGAGACAGCCACTGGCAGATACCAAAGCAGATCAGAGGATTTTTTCCTCCCAACATGTAGCATTCAGCAGGTCAAGTGTGAAGCTGCTCACTAAGACAAAACTTTGGTGGCTCCTTACCCTTGGGCCAGGAGGATGTGCCTGAGGATCAGAAGCCTGGATAGTGCTTAGTTCAAGGAAACACATGGAGCTTTTTCCAGGGAGAAGGGATTTCAGAGCTGGATTTTCTCAGTTCAGCCTTCAGTCAGCATGCTCCTGTTTTTCTGACACTTAAATGGCAGGTCCTGCTGGGTGTCTTAAAAAAACCCATTTGTAATAAGCTTTTATTGTTCATTCAATTGTTTCCTTGTTCCAGGATCATAACCTAAATGTCTGAGTGGCTGTTTGTGTTCCTGCTGCACCTGCATTCAAGGCCAGCTTTCTGCTGCTGGCCCCTTGCTGTGCATGTGTGGAGAGCAAAGTGCTCAGCTCTCCTCACACGTGCTGATGCATTTGGACCACGCATCTGCCTTGTCTGGGTTTGCATGCTTAGGTACCATTGCTCTCCTGCAGGTTCCAGTAGCCTGATTGCTGGTGTTTCCACCTTTGCACAGCACTTGGGATCCAGGGGATCTCTGGATTAAGCAAACAGTTGCACCCAGGTGCTGGAGTACAGGATGTGGTCCAGAGCTGGGTTGTGGGCAGGTTTAGCCCGACCCCACCGATGTCCCAACCATGTGCTGCCTCCAGTGTTCCATGGTATTTCCTTCTGCCCTGGCCTCTCTCAGCATTGCCACTGGCCCCTGGTGTGGCTTTCAGTCCCAAAAGCAATGCAGAATGGACAGTAAACCCACCTGGTGAGCATCACTGAAGTTGTACTGTTCTTCACAAGCCTTCTGGGGAGGCCTGGAGAGGTGCTTTGTATTTTGTGTACTCCTATCTTATGTAAACAGCTCTTGTCAGGAGAGCAAACAGGACTCCTGCTTTGCCAGGCAGCGTGCTGGGCCCTGGGCAGGTGCTTGTGTGAGGCTTGCCACCACGGTGAGCTCTCAAAGGTGCCTCTTGGCTCTTGGGTTTACACAACTTTAAGGTTTTTTCACTGTGCTTTGCTTTGCATCCACCAGGTTGTCGTATTTCTCTCTGGCGGTGGTCAGATTTGCTGATGGTTCGTATTTTAGCTGGGAAAAATGCCCCTTGTTGGGATTCTGGTATGTCTGTGTACAGAAAAAAATGTTGAGTGGGCTGGGAATAGCTTCCAGCAAAGTTGTATCAGTTTCTTGGAGCTCTTTTGTTTGGTAGGAATTCCTTTCTCTTCTCTCCCCCTTCGAATTGCCCTGACAGCCCACCTCTTTTCTTCAAGGGCTTGCTGAGGTGTAATTCACAATTGAGTGATTGAAGTGAAATATGCACAGCTGCAAATACATTTTAAAATTGATGCTTCATCGTTAAAGCATCTCTCTGACCAGGTTGGCAGCTTCAGTGGCCATCAGAGTGCAGTAACAAAAAGGATTTTGTTGAAAACACTTGACTTCGATTTTTACCAAGCTCTGAGAATGTGTTGACCACTTGCTACTTTTGAGTGCAGATAGGAAGTGTCTGGAGCAGGGGAGATCTATGCTGGGGAAGTATGTTGCATGTGTCCTGAGAAAAGGGGATGTAGCTGAGTTTTGCTCTGCTCTCCCCACACTGTATTGTGGAAATCACATGACAGCTGGAGTATGATAAAAGGCAAAAGTTAGGAAAACGCTGCATGCTGCAGCTTTCCTCTGCTGTCCCACTGAATGGAGAATTTTTGCAGCTCTCTTTCCCTCTTTGGATCCATCAGATGCTTTTGTGATTCCTTGCTTTTTCTGGAGTGTGACAAAGACAGGGAGTGGGACTGCAGGCATGCAGTATCCTGTTACAGTCACAATGGCCCAGTGCTGCCAGGATTTGTGTGGGGCTGCCTGAATCTCAAACATACCAAGATCCAACATCTGTTTATCAATGAGGTGAAAGGATTTATCAGTATCTAGGACAGCTCAGGAGGCTTGAATCAGTTTAGTGGCATAATTCGGTGTAGTTTAATGTAAACAATTCTCTGATATCTGGAAATTCAACATTTTGTCTTGCTTTCCCACAGTTCCTGACTCTTGAACAGTGAATTGAGACTCCTCTAGCTTTTGTTTCTCTCTTCTCTGTGCTCTTCCAGCAGTCTGCTGCTGCTCCTGCTAAATCTCCTGGGCCTATCTCGGTTCCAAAATTATCACCACATTTTCCAAGCCATTGCATGAGTAACTTTGGGCTTTTCTCCTGCGAGTGAATTCACTCTCCATCAGCTCTCCAAGAGGACCTGTTCTGAGTGGAAGCTAATCTGTGTTTGAGGTGGTAGATCTGCAAACAGAGGACCCCACTGATGATCAGTCATGGGGAGCTGTGTCTGCAATGTTCTTCTGATTCAGGTGTGAAAACAGAGAATGGCTTGGTAATTTGTAATTAGATGAACATTTATGTGTGATTACTTAACAAATGTTACACATAACACCATGTCTTAGTGAAATGGTCATACCACTACTACTGCTTCATTCCAGTGTTTCCCTTCAGCCAGTTTCAAGGTGCTTGCTGAGAGCAGACCTCTGCTTCACAGGGATGGAAAGGAAGGCTCAAAATAAACACCCTGGAAGTGGTAGAAGATCTACCCTGGTGCTCTAGAGAGGCTGGGCTCAGCAGGATTGTGCTGGAAACATATAGTGCACATAGATACATTTCTTTTGTATGATTAGCCATAGATCCTGATGCAAAGGTTGATGTGCTTGGTATTACCTGTAGTCACGTGGCGAAAATCAGATGTTGAGTGGTCCTCTGAGTGAGGACAGCATAAAATCAAGGATGAATCCCATCCTGATGTTGTGGTACTTGGCCTTGTCTCATGCCCACTGATGATCCTCAGCTGTTTCTGTGATGGAAATGCTCTCTGACAGCCTGAGTAAGTGTGCCTAGTTCCAGATGTGCCATGCCTCATCCACGAGCACTGACCACAAAATGATGCTGATATCTATTCCTTGCTCTTAGCATCACTGTCATGTCAGCATTAGCTGATTGCATCAGCAAAGGCATTAGAGGAGGAGGTTGTCAGGGAGCTGGGACTGCTCTGGCTGTGGGGTTTGGTCTCCATGAATGATCTGATAGTGTGATCTTGTTCACAAATGGAGTAACTCTCTTTCCTGCATAGGCTTCTTGGTAATCCTTCCCTGCAGTGAACCTTAATATCTTGCTGGAGAAGAGCAGCCTCTCATTCAAACTCAGTTTGTTCATGCCTCATTTACCTCAGTCTGCTTATTTTGTAGAGCATCTACAGTTTATCTTGATAAATCCAGTTTCAGTGAGAACTCACAGGCCTGATGAAAGGTTCTGAGGACTGAACGGATTATGATTGTTATAAATTGCTTTTTTGTTTTATTGCTTGTATTCAACATTAAAAAAATCCAGGAGTCTGGAACAAGTTCTGAGCATCTTGGAGCACCCTGTGTCTTTCAATGCCCACTCTTTTGCTGGCTTACACAGGTCACCCTGATGTTTTAATAAATATTCTTGGCAGATTGAACTACCAAGTTCAGGCACTTGGTTTGCTTTGCTGCTGCCTTATTGCTTTCAGGAATGAAATATCACCATCAATAATGCTGAAGAACAGTAATCTCTAGATAATATTGAATCTCTGCTTGCCAGCTCAACTTCCCGTGGCTGCTGAAGAGGTTTAGAGTATTAAGGAAATGCAAATGTTTTTCTGGAGCAAACCACTGTATTCTGCCTGCCACCGCAAGTGTTTGGCACTGGGGTTCTTCTGTACTTCTTTAGTAAAAATTGTGGTTGCTTCTTTCCCTGATAAGCTTAAAGGTGATGGTAGCTTTCAGAAAAGAGTGTAAACAAAGTCTGAGTTGCCAGGTTTTCTCCCTTTTTCGTGAGAAACACAGAGAAGTCTCAGTCATGAGGGGTTTCTACAGAGAAGAAAACAAACAGAAAATCTTGTGCTGAGTTATTTCCAAACAAGTGCTTTCTTTTTCAGCAGTGATTCTTTAAACTAGAGCACACAGGGTATATTTAGATGTAAAGAGACGTACTGTGGGGGAAGGCATTTTTCAGGTTTTGTTGAGAGACATTTTGAGATCACCTGGAGACTGGGATTTTCCCTAAATGAAGCTGCTCTTACAGAGAGGGGATCAGAAGTAGTCTGAAAATCAGAGCTATTTGCAAACCAGCTGGAAGTGCATGTCCTGGCTGTCCCCCAGGCCATGAGGTTGGCCTGGTGTTGCAGGTGCCTCCCCTCTCAGGGCATGGGAAGGGTGTTTGTTTCTCGCAGTCTTTGCCACTACAAAATCTGCTGCTGCTTCAGTGTATGGTCACCCCCACGGGTCAGCTTTAAAGCCTACAAGAGATCCCAGTTTCTGTTCATTGGTGCACTTTTGGTGGGTTCTGCAGTTTTCAGGGCTGTCTTTGGAGAGCTCGTGTTGTGCTTGGCAGCAGGCTGGGCACTGCACCCTCTGTGAGCTTTTCAGTCCAGTTCAGCTGGTTTTGGAAGTTAAAATCCTGCTTCTGGTTACTGCTGAGGTTCCATCCCTGGCAGCAGCGCTGGTAGTTTCACTTCAGCCATCTCATTCTTGCATCAGCTGGGGTAATGTGTTCAGCTGTTAGGCTTTTAGATTCTCGCTAGATCCCTCATTTCTGTTCTCTGGTGATTTCCTTCCCAGCTTATCTGTGCTCTTCTGAGCAGACAGTGTGCAAATGAGCAAGTGCTGCCCAGAATATTTGATGGAAAAAATGCAAGAGATATGTGCTGGAGCACAATGTAGCTTCCATCAGAGGCATTTCCTTGCAAGGAGTGCTGAATGCTTTGGCATTTTCAGACCTTTTTTGACGACTGTTAATATTGGAAAGCTCCTCTCAGTTTGCCCCTCCCTTTCTGGGGAGACAAATCTGCAAGGGACAGTACCTTTCAGCTGCTTTACCCTCAGTGTTTTGTTCCAGTTTGAGGGCTGTTCATCAGTGTTTCCAGCAAGTTTAATGCTGAATGCCCCAGCTTTAGTGGCAGGATTTAGAGTTCTTTGTGAATTATATTTAGTGCTGATGGAGGCTGCTTTGTCAGCTGTGGTTGTTGCCATGTAAGAACCAGCACTGTTCAAATAAACGCTTCTGGGAAAGAACCACCTTTCTTTTCTAACTGTTTTAATGTGTTTGGTTTGGGAACATCCTTTGTGCTGTGGTCAGGGAACAAATGGGTTGCCAGTGTTACAGTCCCACAGTGAAAGCACCTGTGCACAGGTGAGGCAGAGCTGTGGGGCTCAGAGGTCAGAATGCACAGCTGAGGTGCTGTGAGCATTACACAGGGTGTTTGGCACAGCTGTAGCAATTTTAGAAATTCCTCTTTGTGGAGCTGGTGTTTCTCCTAACCTTCCTTCTTGATCTGCTGTTGAATACATTTGGGTTTAGAGTTTCAGTTCTCCTGCCTCCTTCCCTGTAGTTCAAGTTGTTAGTTCTGTATTTTTGCACGCTGGAGAGAAATAATATTTTGGGGTGCTGAATAGTTCTCCCTTATTTTAGGCACAATGGGAATTGTGCAAAACAATTAAGTTTCAAACTTTGGTAACTAATTTTGATACTTCTTTGATTGTCAGACCATTCATCTCCGGAGTCAGGGGAGAAGGGAGGCAGCATTAAACATGGGGCAATTGAAGGAATAGTGCAGACCATTGGTTCTGTGAGGTGTTGGGGTGGCTGGCTGCACATGCCTGTCTGGAAGAAGGCCAGAATGGCAGGCTTGGACAGCCTCACTGCAGTGGGAATGGCATTGGGGTCTGTGAAGTGTTCTAGCCTGAAAGCAAGCCTGCCAGCAACATGCTTTGCATATTTGATTGCTGTGCTGGCTAATACCAAACGTACCATCAAAGTTGACAATGGTTTTCACTGCTGCTAGCTGCCCTGCCTTTACTCTTACAGGACACTGAGTTCTCAGTAAAGAAGCAAATGGCATTTTTGGGTCTAAATTATGACTGTGTGGTTCTCCCAGCGTGTATATGTTGGGCCACATGGTGAAGTTCACAAACAAAAGCCTCTTCATGGAATTTGATACAGCTGCTTTAAATCAAAGTTACAGAAAGTGCTTAGGAATGGTCCGCCTGCCCTGGCTTTGCTGCCTTGGGTCCAGATGGGTCAGCAAAGGAACTATCAAGTTCAAAACCAACCATAAAACCCATCCCCAAAATTCATTTTGAAAAACTCCTACACCAGTTTTCAGACAGGCTGTTTATTTGAAACGCTGTAATGTGGTTGTCTTCCAAAGAAGCACCAAGTCTTAAGAATTGCATGACATCAGGATCTTGGCTTTGAGTGGGAGGGCCATGTGCCTGACTTGCGAGTGAGCTTGGAATTGTTCTTGGATGGCTGAGTGAGAAGTAATTTGATGTGACCCATGGTGTGAGCCAGTCTGGTCTCTGGGGTGACAGGTTGTTCAGCTCGCCTCTGTGTCAGGTGATATTGTGGGAGCAATTCGAAGTGCAGAGAAATCAGGCAGAGAGATGGCAGGCTGTTCATGCCCTGAGAGCAAGTTCAGCTTTGGCTACACCAAGAAGCCATCTGTTTTTCCTTGACTGCTTTCCTAGCTGGAGGCTTTCTAGTCCTGCTTTCTTCTGCTGAAGAGATCACAGTGACGGATAACCCGAGCAGAACTGGGCTTTCTTTACAAGCTCTTTCTGATGTGAGCCTGAAGTCCAGGCTCCTCTTGGCATTGCTTTTTCCTCCTGATGGCTGATTTACAGACAAAGAAGATCAGAATGTTTGAGGCAGAGTCCTCTAAAGATTTGTAGGCCCTGGGGACAGTGCCGTGACTGGGATTGTGCTGTCTCCCCAGGGTACCAGGTGGGGAACAGGACTGTGCAGAGCACTTGCTGTGGGCTGTTCAGCAATGGGAACAAAAAGCAGAATGACACCAAGCATTTTGAAAGCAATTGAGTGCCATAGTCCTTGGACACCTGTGCTTCCTGCTATCGAAAGGAAGATCATAAATACTAAAGCAGACCGGCTGATGCAGCGCTTCCCCCTGAATCCGCCGGCACTCCAGCCGCTGCCGGCCTGGGGAGGGGGCTGCTGGGGCAGGGGCTGTGCGGAGAGCGGGGTTCTTGCCGCAGCACTCAGGGAGGCTCCGGAGGGAGGGAGCAGCCACAAGCCGTGTGTCGGAGGAGCCGCGCTGTTTGTCGCACGGCTGCGGAGAAGTCGGTGACGTGCGGCCGTGACAGCCCCAGTTGCTGTGGAGATGTTCCAGCTCCCGGCCCGCTGCTGCTGCTGCGTTTGGGGATGCTGTGCTCAGGGCTGAGGCGTGGATAGGGGCGGAGAGTGAGGGTTATCCGGGCAAGGCAGGTGCTGGAGAAAACCTGTACCTTGAGGCACTTACTGTAACCCTTTCGTCTGCTGACGGTGCCTCTAACAGCGCTGGCTGCCACAGGGAGGATTCCCTTGGGTGTGTGCTGGAAGGCTGGGTGCTGCCTTTGTTCCTGCAGCGGCTGCAGCACTGGCAGCTTGGGAGGGGGCTGCAGCTGCAGGCCGGGGCAGATGTGCTACTGCTGCAGCAAACCGGGGCAGATGTGCCGCTGCAGCAGGCCGGGGCAGATGTGCTGCTGCTGCAGCAAACAGGGGCAGATGTGCTGCTGCAGCAAACCTGGGCAGATGTGCTGCTACAGGCCAGAGCAGATGTGCTGCTGCTGCTGCAAACCGGGGCAGATGCGCTGCTCCACGCCATGAGGTGCATTGGACACACCAGGAAGCCTTTAGCTCCGATGGTCCTTCTCAGCTGCTGGTGACTTCACGTGGCTCCTGCTAGTCCTGGAGGGCTCAGGGGCGGGTAGGAAGGGCTGGGGGCAGGCAGGGAGTGCTCTGTAGCATGCCTGGAATAGGCAATCCCAGTGGTCAGCCTGCTGTGTGACAGGCACTGCTGTCTGGGGCAGGTTGCATAAGGAAGGCGCTCAAGTGTGAGCCAGGGAGTGGAGGATTGCTGAGCTTGCTCTGGCTGCCAAGGTCTCTCCTCTTCATTCCCCACCCCCTGATTTGTTTTTTTGAGTCTCCTTTCGGTCTAGGGCATGATTCATTTGCTCATTTGTGTATCTGTTTCTTTGCCAATGTGTGAGGCGTGTGGTGGGAGCTGCCCCTCCACCCTGGCTGGCTCACATAAACTTTGTGAGTTGTGTCTTTGCTTTGTTGCCGACTAGCTGGGAGATGAAGCCCTAGCTACAGAAATGGCTTGTCCAGCCCACATCCTAAAGGCTCCCCCTCCCTGACAGTGGTGTCTCAGCAGGTGCTCAAATGGGGGATTGGCATTTCTGGGCTGTACTGTAGTCTATGGGTGTCTTCTGCAAGCTTGTGAGACCCACAGCTGCCACAAGCCTTTGGTCTGATGGATGTGGCTGTGCCTGGTCTGCCTCCATCTCCTTCCTTGGTGGTGCCTCTGGCTGCTCCAGCTACTGCTGAATTAATACAACAAATATCAAGTGTGTTAGTGTCATCTGTAATATAGAAAATGTCATCCTGATGTCTGTCAAAGGAGCCTTAACTGTGAATCAGCTTTTCATTATTTGCTGACTTTATTCTTTAAAACTAATAAAGCATCTTCCTACTGCCTCAAAACTTTGAAAGCATTGATCAAACCTAATTCACCAGTACCACAGGCACTTTCACTGATGCTCACTTTGGTATCAGGATGCTGTGCAGTCCTGTTGTTCTGGATGCTGGGTTTGGAAGAGGCACACCAGGAGAGATGTATTTAACTACATTTGTGCCCGTGCCTGGCTTTGCAGGCAGCATGGTGTGAGCACATAGGTGGGTTTGACCGACTCCTTTATACTCCACAACCTGTCTGAGAAACAGATTTAATCCCTGTTTTGTCAGTGGTTGGGTTTTTTCCTTCCATTAAGTCACCCTGTAAAAGGATTTGAAATCATCAAATTGAAGAGTAAGAAACAAATGTATAACAATGTGTGCAGGAACTGAGATCCGACTGAGGCCAGCAGATGTGTGAAGAGCTGCCCCTGCTCTTGCTGAGATGATTTCCTAAAGAGAGAGAAAGCTGCTGTTTCTCAGTAGCCCAGTTCAGAGCAGGTAGCTGGAGGTGAGCAGTTGGTGTCAGACAGGCTGATTTCCTGCAGGTGTGACTTGGAACACGTCCCATCTTGGCCAGGTAGTCAGAACAGTTGTGTATGACACAACTGCCACAAGAAATTCTGCTTGGCTCCCTGAAGAGTGTGTGGAGCTGTGGAGGTTTGGCTTTAACACCTGTGTGTCTCACCAGCAGTGCTGTGTCTCAGCAGTGCCCTTCCCAGATTAGTGAAGCACTAGGAAATGAGACGTGCCAATGGAACGTGTAAACTCTGCTTTTTGAGTCAGGGTTATTTGGCTTGCAGGGACCCCGATCCCTTTGTGCCCTTGGTGAGTCCCCTAGAGCCAGCCAGCAAAGTCTTGACCTAGTGAAGGAAGACTTCTCTCAGCATTTTCCAATTGTTATGTTGGATTAGAGTATCTGAGCTCAGATATGCTTTACTACTTGGTCATATTAACTTCAAGTAGCAAATGTGCCCATGTGGAGTTCTAGGATCTTGTAAAAATTCTGCAGATCTGCAAAATTTTAACACACCCACCCCCTTTTGCTTGCTCAATTTGCAGTAGGCATATATGTAATTTATTTGAAGAGAGCAGGACAGTATTTCAGCTATAAAAGGATAGTGTCTGGCTGTACATGTGTGTCCTTGTGAGGTCCTGGGTAGAACCTGTTGTGTAAAATAAGCTGCCATCCTCCTGCCTTGCTGAACAAGACCTGCTTGCTCCAGCATTTCTATAGATCTTAGTGCCCAGAATCTTAAGAGCTTAATTCTCTGTATGAATGCTGGGAAGAGGATTTCAAGATCCTTGAGAACAAGAACAATGAAAATACTGGCTCTGCAATTGTTTCCTGGCTGCTTAAACCTTACTCAAATGGATCTATAGCCAGAACAGCTGATTAAAGGTCAGCTTAGTGGGAAATGTGAATGAAGGACTATTAGGTTTCTTTTCAGGTTACTCAGGTTATGTTTCTGTCATGACAGAAACTGGGGTGCCTGACCTCTGCCTCCTCTTTTGATTTCACCTTGCCTGGGAGCTTCCCTGACAACGGGACCAGGATTAGATGACGTTGAGGGAGTTGTCTCATTAAGCTTTGGAAAGTGAGGAAACATCTTCCTGAGGCTCCTGCTGCTGCCCTTGACCAGAGCCCAAACCTGACGTGTCAGTGACATCACAGGACAGTACTTCTGCCCTGCTTTCTCCCCCAGCTAGCTCCTAGGCCAGTACAGAGCCCTGCCTGTGGCATGTAAGTGCTGCAACAGGTTTGTCCATGTGTTGTTCTTTTCTTCCTGAGAAGCTGCTGGTGCAGCCTGCTCTTGGTGTGCTGCAGACATCCATACCTTCCTGAAGGAGCTGTCTCCCCAAAATGCTGTGCAGGGCTCTTGGCTCGGGCCCCTCCTGCACAGACACCCTCGTAGCTGTGAGCAGAATGGCTCTGTTTGTCTGGGCAAGCGTGTGTGGGTGGGTGTCTCCCTCCAGTTCTCCTTCCAGTGGCTCGTGGTTTATTTTGGGACTGATGTGGGTGTAAAGTGTCAGCTCAAAGCAAAATGCTCAGCGTGGACGTTGAAAGCACCGGGCTAGGAGGCTGCTTGCTGTCCTGAAATGCTGAAATAACTTGGATGAGGTGAAACTGTCCAGTGGCCAAACGGAAACCAATTCCTTCCTTATAGCCATGGGCTGATTGAGGGTTTCAGACCTCAGAGGAGGGTGCTCCTGGCATGAAACACTTTCTCCAGGAGCAGTTCTTCACAGCTCTTAACCTGGACAAAGGGTATCGGTGTACTACAGTCTTCCTGCCCCAGCTCCCATTTTGTACTTGGAGTCCCCTAAAACTGTGGATGCATCCTGCTATTATTCTCTGCTTCTGTGGGGTTTAATTAAAATGCAGGTCTTTAATTTTTAATTTTTCCTTCCTGTTGATTCGACTGTCTCTGCGTGAACGAGGTCTCGGTGCAATTACTGTGCTCCCTGTGGAGAAACAGACATTTAATTCAGCAAGACAGACTTTTTCTTGGAGGGGGTTTATTTTCCTGATCTTCCTACTCAGAGGGATGCAAAAGCAAAACATTCAGTGAGTAAAGAATGCGACACTTTATTTGGTTGTTCTGGACACATTTGCTGCATCTCAGTTACCAAAATGTTGTGTTCCTTGCAGAGAGCTGCCTCCTTAAGCAAAGGGCTTGTGATGAAGCTACTCAGCACAGCTTGCATTAGCAAGGCAAGTTGAAACCACTGGGGCAGGTTGAGGTTTCTCTTCAAAGCTCTGTTCTTGCAGCAGTGATGTAAAAAGATGGAGTTTTATTGTAGCATTAAGCTGTCTCATGGTTTGTTGACCTGAGAAGAGGACCAGGCAAGTACCTTGTGCCTGCTTGCCGTGGGGGGATGTCAGTGGCCGGAGGAGACAGAGGCTCCTGAGCTCCTGGCAGGGAGATCAACTATGAACCTTCAATAAAGGGTGGAAATACCAGCTCTCAGATTTCCATTGTCCTTATTTAAGTCTGCTTCAGCTAACTTAGTGCTTTTGCTAAGTGAACTCTCCTTGTGCAGCTGTAGGTCACTGCTGAAACATGCAAAGACAGGATTTCTCTGCACCTCCTGAATTGCAGTCCCAGGCTTTCAAAATACTTGAGGTTGTTTCAGCTCCAGACCTGAGGCTTCCTCAGTTCCTCTTGTGTGTGCTAGGTTTATTTTATTTCTCTGTGTTCACAGAGATCATATCTATATGTATCAGACGCTTCCAAATGTAGCCTTGTTCTTTCTCCATGTCTTTCCAGCTCCAGCCGTGTCTGTTCTGTTTTACTTAGCGGTGTTTAACCTAACAGACTTGTTGATAGAAGGGGCTTGTGAGGCTGATCCCTGTTCTGACCCCTGAGACTCGCTGGGACTACAGTAAAACCTTGGTGAAAGATAAGTGCACTGTTATCAGAGGCAGTTCTGGCACACAGGTCCTTGCTGTACCTGTGAGTAGTTCAGGATCCTCATGCTGGTGGCAGGGACACACTCAGCATGTGCCTTTTCGTTGTGATTTGAGTAAGGTATGGCCCCTTTCTGCCACGTGTTCTGAAGATTGCTTTGATTTGTAAGCTGCCAACTTAGACTGAAATAGTGTGTTGAGGGTAAGAGTGATTTGATGGGAATTAAACTGATTTTTATCCATCCCCCACATACCCTGCCCCCCGTCGATGGAGAGGATAAACATTCCATTGTTTTTTGAGTGAAGTGCCTTTTAGTACCAGCAGCCCAGCAATGGGGGATGAAGAAAGCAGATGTGTTTTTAAACTGCTTTTGTTTTTCTCATCACTGTAAAGGAGGCTTTTAATTTTTTTTAATTTTTTTTCCCCAAGCAGCAAGTGCTCCGCAGGGTTTGATCAAAGCTCATAAATGATGAATTGAAGGAATGCCCGGCGGAGAACAGAACGCCCTCCTTGTGCTCTGCTCTGTGTGCTGAGAACACCATTGTTTCTTCCCGTACCTTTTCCATCCTTGAGCTCTGGGCTGGAGAGAAAAGACCTTTGTTCCTTGCCTGTCAGCTGAGACAATGCCAGTGTGTTGTCCTACCTCTGCTCTCAGCACCTGACTGGCCGGAGCTCTGTGGGTTTTGGCAAGCTGAGCACAATTGTCCTCCAGCTACAGCGTTACAAAGAAAACAAAACGGCTTCACAGCCTCCTTCCCCCAGATCCTGGCCCACGTGTGTCTGTCTGTGCCTGCTGTTTCATTTGGGATGCAGAGGAAAAGCCAGCATCCTCTCCTGTGCTCCAGGTTGAGAGATGCAGCTTCACCTGACTCCCAGTGCACACAGGGGGACAGGAGGGGACAGAGGCCCAGGCAGTCCTGGGTTTTCTACCTCGTGGTAACTTCTGCAGCATCTCTGGTTGTGCTGTCTTGTGATGCAAAGCTTCTGGTCCTGGGTTTTCTACCTCGTGGTAACTTCTGCAGCATCTCTGGTTGTGCTGTCTTGTGATGCAAAGCTTCTGCAAAGGAGACAGCTTGTAGTCCTCTGTTTCTCTTGGGTTTTGGGGGTTTTAGCAGGAACAAGAGCTTTGCAAATGAGGAGGGGGTACAGATGGCATGGGTTGGGGTGGAAAGGAGGCTGGCAGGGACATGTTTGGGGAGGTGCTGGAGTGCAGACCATAAGCCTGGCTCTTCCCTGTGTGAGAGACCAGAGTTCAGGCAGAGCCATGGGTACTTCAGGATGAGACCAGCAGTACTTGCTTCAACACCTGCCCCCAGTCCTGTTGGGAAGAGCCTTTAACTGCATCCCTCCTGCTGGTTTGCTTCTAGGCTGATCCTGTCTACCCTCAGGCATTGCAGCAAATCCGTGGAAAAGGTGGTGGAGGTGCAAGTCAGCCTTGCAGTGCTGCATTGTCAGGCACCTGGCAGCAGTGTGAAGTACTGTAGTTCAAGTGCAAGTTTCAGTCAGTGGCACTTGTGCCAAAATCCAGCATCAGCTCCTCTTCCATTCCTGTCTACTGGTGGACTTCACCCCTCCATGAACGGCCCTGATGTTACATTTGATCTGGGAGAAGGGGCTCGGCAGTGGGTTTGAGAAGAGCAGTGCTGATGCCTAACGTTCCATGCCAGAGGCCAGAGATGCCCATGCCATGGAGTAAGGACCTGACACAAAGGCAGTGCTGGCTCCTGGCCAGCGTGACAGATGATGTCTAGTCACTACAGCCCGCCCAGCAACTTTCTCTGGCCTCTGCCATCCTCAAACTAAGCTGTCTTGGCTTCAGGTTTATCTTTGCCTGGAGTTTGTTTATGGGTATGCCTTCTGAATTCCCCCAGCTGGTGGTAACTTCTGTGAAACTGTGACAGCACCAATGTTCCCGTTACCCAGAGCCTGAACTCGGCTGCAGAGGCCGAATTCCATCTGCTTCCAAGCTCCCTGTGCTGGGAGGCAGAAGTGCAAACAGCTTTAACCAGAACAATGTAGCATTGCCTGGGTGAAGAATGTGATTTACTTGCCTATGTGTGGCATGTGAACACCAGGGCCAGAGGGCACCACTCGAGTCCTCTCCTTTCTCTTTCCTTTTTTTCTCCCTGCCCTTGCCTGAGCCACTTGCTAGCACTTTTGTTTGGGGGTGAGGAGAAGAATGTGTGGGTTGACAAGAAGAGGTGGGAGCGAGATCTTTGGGGGCCAGGAGTCTGAAACTGAAAAAGCCAACAAACTAGGAAAGCCTTGTGGACAAGTTTAAAATTATATTGACCCTATGCTTTCATATTGCTGGAATTTAATTTCTCTGACCCTGAAGCTTTTGGTCTGACTCAAAGCAAGGGTTCCCAGGCTGTGGTCAGTGGAGGCCAGTGCTGTCTGGGGCTCTGGTGTGGCCATGGGTCTGTATCAGAGACACATGCACCTCCTGTCCACCTCCTTGTATTTATGAAAGGTTGGAGAAGTTCAGTCTTGAGAAGCCAAGGAAGCCTCATATGTTTCTGCTGTCTTTGTCTGTATCAGCGTGGGGCTTGTGTCTGGAGCCTGTTCTCCCTCAAACTGGGATACTGCTGCGTGTAAAAGCTGATCAGAGCTTTTCCTTTTTCAGACATTATTGTAACTGTTTCTCTTCTGTTCCTGTTTGCAGGTTGTGCAGCTTGACATTAAAGAAACTGGTAGTGTTAAAGGAATTGGATAAGGAGCTTATTTCCGGGGTCATTGCTGTCAAAATGCAGGTAATTACTGCCCAGTTCTACGAATTGTGTTGTTTGACTAAGAATACTGGCAGGTGCCCAAACTGAGCTTTACCCCCACATAAGGATCCACAGATTTCTTCAACTTCTGCAACTTTCATGTTGCATCCACAGACTTCTTCCCAAGTCCATCAGGGTGTTCTGGATCTGTGTAAACTCTTTTCTTACCCTTCTCCCACTTTCCAAACTAATTTCACTGTTGTAAGCGAAGAACATTGTTCACCTATGGCTGAGCATGAGCTTATCTGCATGTAAAAATGCTCTTCACAGATCACATGTCCCCTTCTCTTCCTGAGCTGGCACTAAATCCAAGCCTGGATCTCTATTTACCAGTCTGGGGCTGAACATCTTGGAAACTGGGTCTTGTTTTGGGGGAGTCTGGGCCTTCCCTGCTGCTGGGCAGCTCTGCTGTCGAGTCTGTAGCCAAGCTTGTCAGCGGGTTTGTAGGGTGCCTGTACAGACTAATTGCTTTTCCTAAAATACAGTTGTCATCCTAGGTAAATAACCCACTTTACAGCAGATGTTTGTGCCATTTAATTAGGTGCCTCCATGTAGGTCACTCTGCCTGGAGGGGGGAAGGAAGGGGGCTCGGTTCCACCGTGCGTCACAGCATCGGCTGGGCTCACGTGCTCCCGTCACTGCAAACCCTAAATTGCCTAACCAGGAAAAGCCTAGCAGACCTGTAAGTAGAACATTAACTGGGCTGAAAAGCTGCTGCTTCTCAAATGAAGAGCGAGGCAAACCCCTGCAGGGAGCTGGTTGTGTCAAAGCACACAGATTCTAGTTTGGAAGGTGAAATCAGGAAGGAAAATCACATAGCTGAGGGTTTATTTGGTATCTCTCATCTCTGAGTGGTCCATCTGGGATAAAAATGTGCCCCTCTAAGCTGGAGGGGGTTTGTGCACCCACAGCAGAGGGCAGAAAGGCAGGGAATTGCTTCACACACCTGGATTTGTGGAACCTCAGAAGAAGCACTGCTGTGGGTTTCCAGGCTGTCAGATACTGCTTATCAAGGCTGAAAGCTTTCCATATGTTTGTACTCCTAGATGATGAATGCATCACTGTAAGCACCTGAGGCTTGTCAGAGACTGATCTATGCCCAGAGAGTGCCAGACTTGGCTTGAAGAATTCAGAAGCTTTTATTAGAGCAAGACCTTCTTTTCCTGTGCAGATCACTGCTGCTTGCACTTTCTATAGGTGAAAGCCTGCCCCAAACCCACAGATCCAAAGGGAATTTTAACACGTGGGAGTTTCACATCCCATTTTGTGTATGTGTTGTGGTTTGCATTGCTGCAGGGCTCAGACACTGGAACCTGAGCAGTCCTCTCCTGGGCCCTGCTATTAAAAATCCCTTCAGAGCTTGCAGGTTGTGATGCTGATGCTGACAGGCTTTTCCAGGGATGCTTTATTTGCCAGCACTCAGGTTTCTGACATGGCTGTTGTTTGAGGCTGGTGGTGCTGGATCATCAAATACATGGTCTCTGTCAAATGACTGCCTTTGTGTAGGGAATTGCACACGAGCTGTCAGACACCAGAGCCCTTCCAGAGGGGATGACTGAATTCAGACCTAATGAGAGCATCTTACCTGCATCTCCCATGTTTCCTTGCAGCCTCCAGAGCAGAGATGTTCAAAGAGTTGTCAGCTGTATTTCCCGAGCCGTTGCTCTGTTTATCTGCTGCGGGCTTTTAAAAGCAACTATATTTGGTCTTTCATTAGATTTTTGGTTGCGTAACCAGTAAAGCAAGATTGCTACCATTAGGAGCTTTGCACAAATGGAGCAGCTGCTGCTGTTGCCAGCAGCCAGGCTGGCTGTGCTTCACTTGCACGTGTGCTGCTTGTCCTGGGGGCAGCCCCTGGGTGCCAGGCTCTGCTCTGTTGTGTGCTGTCAGATCTGCTGGAGCTCAGGCACCTCGGTGTTCCCAGAGAGGAGCTGGAGCTGTGCAGGGCTGAGGCACCGCTGCAGATCACGGCCTTTGCCTTTGGGGAGGAGGGCATGTAGACGAGGCTCTGCTGCTGTCTCATCTCTCTGAGGCTGATGGGGCAGACCACATTTCCCCCTGGATGTGGCTTGGAGGTGTTTACCCTCCCTCAGTCTGTCTCTGATTTCCCAGATGCTGCTTTTTCAAGAGCTACAGTTCTGTGCTTCTGGGAGATCAGCCCGTCTGGGCAAAGCCAGATCTGCAGCCTCAGCAGAACGTTAAGCCAGAGACCTCTGAAACTTGCTACTGTGTTTGAACAATGCAGAAGGGTTTGCTAGGCAGCAGTCTGTCATGTTTTCCTGCTAGTTTTCCTTCAAACATTCCCTGAAATGAAATGCTCACACAGTAAATAGCCTGGTAACTCTGTTAGAATAAGGCAGCCCACACACAGGGTTGATTTGGAGTTGCCCTGTAGTACATTAAATCTCCAGACTCCACTGAGTTGCTTAGTGAATTTTTTCTTTAATATCCCTAGCTACTGGCAATTGTTTAAACAGGTTAAAGTCCCCATTTTCCCCAGGGAGGGGTGTGTGCACAAAAAGAAAAGCCCAGTCTGTTATGGCTAACGCCAGAGATTTAAGCATGATGCTGCAGCCTCCAGGCCCAGGAGACGAAGAGCCTTGTACCTATTGGCTGAAGTGAAAATAGGAGACTTCGACTCCGGGGATGGGGATTGACTCACGGCTTTTCAGTGCTGGGGTTTGGCAGAACAAAAGCTGCATTGTTGCAGTTAGGGAGAGTAAATATGCCCAAATCTTTATTAGTCAAATATCTCCCTTTCATCTCATTAATATTTCACAGAAGTACAAGGTCAGAGCCATCCGTTCACTTCTCTGTGGTAGTCCCTGACAACGTTTCCTGGTGTGCAGTAAACAGGGCTGGGATGGGATGTGAGAGGTGGCTTCGGGGCAATTCACCCGGTGCTGGACTTTGTTTCCGTGCAGGGCTCCAAGCGCATCCTGCGCTCCCACGAGATCGTGTTGCCCCCGAGTGGACATGTGGAGACGGAGCTGGCTCTGACCTTCTCGCTGCAGGTAGGCTGGGACCGGCTGCTCCCGGGCTGCCGCTGCTCCCCCGGGCTTGTTTGGAGGGAGCGGGGCTGCGTGGTGGCTCCGAGTGGAGCAGGGCTGGCTGTGTGGTGGCTCCGAGCTGCAGGTCCTGGTGAGCAGCAGCACAGCTCGTGTGAATCGCCTCTCAGTGCTCGGGGCTGGAGCAGGGCGTTGGTTCACAGCTCCTCCACAGTGCATCCTGCAACAGGAAGGCTTTGCAGGCTCTCCTCTTTAAGGCATAGCTGTAGCAAGAGCTGAAGCAGAGCGAGTGGGCTCTTTTTTGCCTTTTGTTGCCTTCTTAATGAGCAGGCAGTGGAGGATGGCAGCCGTGAGGGTGGTGTGGAGTGTCGGGCTGACAGGAGGCGGTAGTAGGACTGAGTTGGGTGAGCATCTGATTTGGAGTTGCTGAGGGAGGCACCATTTGGGGAAGCAGGAGCAGTGTGCTTGTAGTTACTCCTGGCTCTGGGGTCACAGGAATAGCTGTGAATTGGAACAACTGCATTTTTTGGTTCCTCTTTTTTTCAAAGCCTGCTGCCCTGGTGCTACCTCCTGAGCAGGGAAATAAGGTAAATAAGGGCTGGCTTGCTGAAAGTGAGAGAGAGGATCCTGCACACATAGAGCAGAGCCAGACTGACCTCAGGAGCATTCATACCTGGATTATCTTTGTTTTGTGACTGTGGGTTAGATCTCGACTTCGGCACTTTGATCTGGTAAGGAGAAAGGCTCAGGTGATGATGTGAGGCTGGTTGTTACTCAGACCTGTGCAGAGCTGAAGCAGGTAAGCTTTCATTGCAGACAGATGATAACCCTGCAGCTGCCCAAGCAGATGGCTGGGTTAACTGCAGCATTGCATCCCCTGTTTTGTGAACAGGAATAACCAAGCTGTATGTCAGGAATATCTACACCTGGATCCTGTGGCTGCAGCTTTCCCATGGTTGGGAGCAAAGCTGTAGACAAGCCAGATCTCCCTCTGCCAGTCCTGTGTCAGCAAGGAGCAAGTCTGCAGATCCTTTTGGAATTCGTTTGGGTTTTGGTTTTTTTTCCTGGGGCTCAGAGCAATGCTGCAGCAGGATGCAGAGCACTGCCTTTAACTCTGTTTCCCCTGATGGGGCTGGGAATTGAGCCAGAGCAGAGGAGAGGAGTGTCTGTGACACTGAGCCTTCAGCAGAGGTGAGTGAGCTGAAAGCAGAGAGGTGCTGCTGGTCTCTGACTGCAGGAAGGGTTGGTGGTCTTGGATGCAGTAAGGCCTGGGAAGCATTCTTGAAACAGGACAGCTGGATTTTTATGGCAACTTTTACTGCTGCTTAATTGGGCAATGGCTGAAAACTACTTCTAGCTAGCAACCATAGCTTAATTCAGCTCCAATCTGAATTTAGTGCCTGGGATATATTTGAGAGGGGTGATGGGCCACAAAGTACAAGCATGTGGATGTCACAGAGCAGGCTTTTGTTGTCTTGCAGCAGTCAGTATCTCCATATTGCACGGTCAGCTCTCGACACCATGTGCCTGGCTTTGTGCTGCCTGCCTGCATTTGCAGCCCCTTGTGCCTTTGTGCTACCTGCCTGCTCAGTTCCTTCTCCTGGGTGACATTCCTGTCCTTTGCACAGAGTGTTGCCTTGCCAGAGCTGAGCTAGGGGTGTTCTGCTGGCTGGTACAACAGTGAGCAGCCCCTGGTGTCTGGCAGGCCTCTGCTCAAACTGAAGGGAGGAGTTTCCTGCTGCCCTGTTACACAGCTGAGTCTGGAGTTTGTGCCCTGTGCAGCCCTGCTTCCCCTCCTAGCTAGGGCTAAAGCTAAACCAGCAGCAGCCCTTCAGGCAGGTGAGCTGCCATCACCCTTCCTGCTGGAATGGCTGCTTCTCCTGACCCACACTTCTGTGGGTTTCACAGAGCCCAGGGAAATTCCCCATGTATTCCAAGCACAACATCACACCTCTCTGGCATTAATTAAGAGCTCTGCATTTAATTCCTGTCTTTAATCTAATAAGCCTTTCCAGATGGGAGAGATTACATTATTGGGGCTTCAGAAAAAGTCTTGCCCTGACTCTCACTGCTCTGGTGTGTGCATTTCTCACCCCTCAGAGGTGCCTTGAGGTGTTTGGTGCTCCCTCTAAAAGCTTTCAAACATTTTAAGCCAAACTGTTTTCCTCTCCAGTCTCTGTCATGGACTGACAATCACTGAAAAGTTTGTGTTGAAGCAGTTCTGGAGAGCTTCTGATAAGTCATGGCTGGTGTTAAAAAAGCTGGACTGTGCTATCCAAATAGCTCATCTTTTCTTCTGGAGGGCCTTGCCTTTGATGGAGGAGTTGAGTGGCCTGAGTCTCTCTGTTCCTTCTTTTACCACTTGTGAACGCTCATCAGAGGTGGCCAGGCTGTACACCTGAGAAAAGCAGAAACTTGTACATCTATGGACTCGAGCTGTTTAATCCCAGAGAACTGGACACATTCAAACTGAGCTGGCCTGGCACCAAGGGTGACTTGGGACTTCAGTTCTAGGTTTGTACTTAGGCAGCCTTGGTGTGGCTCAAATGCTGTGGACTGAGAGCAAAGAGTCCCTCTTCCCTGCTGCCCTTCCAACATAGAGAAGGGCCCCAGAAGAAGGAAATGGTAAATTTGAGTGTGAAAGGTGCCTCTGGCTTTTTGAGTCCCTCCTGCCCCTTCTCTCCAATAACTTTCTTCCATCCTTTAGGGATGTTGCACATCTGTAGAGTCACAGGCTCAGTGTGTTTTGAGATTGTCTTTTAGTGATGTGGATTGTTGTTCCTCTCTTCTGCAATGCCTCTGCCTCGGGCAATGAGCAGTAGATCTTGCCTTTGCAGGGCAATCAGCTAATTAGTATTCTTCTTGTTTGGGTGGCCACTGCTCCCAGCTCCCTGCAGAGCAGTCAGGCTTGCTCTGGACTGCAAATTAATATCTCAGGGGTTTCTGGTGGTGTTTGCTGTTTGATTTTATCAAGTGTTTTGATGGGCAGGAAGTTAATTTTCATGATGTCCCAAGGAAAAAAAAGAAAGTAGTTCTTCCCTGCAAGAGAAGCATCCTTTGCTTGAGAATGTCTTCTTTGAGATCCCAGCAATTAGGTTCTCCTGTCTGCTGGTTATTTAGTACTATTTATGTTGTATATTTGGAGCACATGTCCCAGTCTCCTCTCTTCTTGGGATGAGAACTGGTCAGGTTGCTGCTTTATCTTTCCTTGAAGACTTTTCTTCCTTCGGCCAACTTCTTCTTCATGGTTATGGTTATGGTTAGCCTTACTCATTCCCTAATAGTCTCTGCTTGACTTCACAGCTTTCTCTTCCTGGGGATTTTCTGGAGGAGGTGTATAAACAAATATATTTTCTTGTGTGGAACATGCCTTGGGAGGATTTGTCTTTGCAACATAACCTGGCAGTAGGACAGGGTTTTTTTTCTTGACTTAATTATTTAAAATACAACCAACTGAGAGGAGTCCTTGTGCTGGAGAGAAAGCAGTGTCCTTGCAAGAGTGTGGGGGTCTGTGGCTGTCCCTGCCACTGCCCACTGCTTGTGCAGGGCAGCACCCAGGGCTCCACTTGTGGGCATCCTCTGTTTAGCTCTTGGGGAAAGTGTCTCCTGGGGGCTGCTCATCTCCCTGGGCCCAGCCCTTCCCAAGCTCAGCAGCTGCTCTGTGTGCCTGGATTGTGTTTTTGGAGTGCCTGGCTGAGCTGTTTGGGCAGAGTATTCCCCAGGATGATGAAGAACTGAGTGCTGAGTGTGAGTGAGCTGCAGGCGCTTAGGAGAGCCCTGGGCTTGTTCCTTAGGAATGGAGGTTATCCATGAAGCTTGGGAGCTATTGCCAAGAGGCAAAATGAACTTTTCCACTGTGTTTCCCACCTCAGTACCCTCACTTCTTGAAGAGAGAAGGCAACAAGCTCCAGATCATGCTGCAGCGGCGGAAGCGCTACAAGAACCGAACCATTTTAGGCTACAAGACCCTGGCTGTGGGATGCATCAACATGGCTGAGGTGAGCTGCTCTTCACAGGGTCTGCTTACACACGTGGGCATCTTCCCTTCTCTCCAGACCCACTGTTGTCACTTGCCTCGTTGAGAAGGACCTGACAGGATTTCAAATAGCTGTCTTAATAGCTGCAATCAATATTCACAGGGCAGTATTTTAACCAGATTTCATTACTTAGTAATAATATTGAGCGTTTTCTGCCTCATGTCTTTAATAGCTAAAGCTTTCACAAGGATAGTTTGTGACCTTTTGAGGGTTTTGTTATTGTTTTTATGGCTTTATTAGAGTTAGGGGGTCCAGATCAAAAGTGCAGAACGAGACAGAGTCACTTGGGCAAGCCTTCCAACCCTGAGAAGTGGTAAAGTGAAAGGAAGATTTGCTGTGCTGCTCAGTGACACAGTATGAGAGTTCAGGATTGAGTAATTTCTCTCATTTTGCTTGAAAAACCCTTGACCATTGTTATTTCATGGCTGTTGGTAATTTAGGTGGAGCTCTATTCATGAGAAGTAAATGATAAAATTAATGCTGGAGTCAAGTATGGATAAATTATTCACAAAGGCTTTCTGAATGGCATAGCTCCATGCTTTGTTACTTCATGCCCTGTTTAATCTCTGCTGTTTCAGTGTCTGAGTGTTTAGAAATGGGCTTAGCAGTAGCAAGTTCAGTTTCACACCAATATTTTTCATCAGACTGCATTCTGTCAACAAATGACTTTTATCCAAAATAAGCCAGTGTTATGCTGTGGTGAGTTATTATTATATTAAATAATTCACTCTAAAGAGTGCTTCTCTTGTGTGAGTGCAGCTTCCCTCAGCCTTTCAGTGAATGGTGAGCTCCTTATTTGAATTGGCCAAGTGCATGGTGTTGCAGCTAACATTTTTCCTGTACTGTTTGATTTGTTGGACAACCAGAAAGTAAATACTGCTGTAAGGCAGAAAACATGTGGGCCCATTAATTAGAGTCACTGGTGAACTTCTGAGTGTTGAGCATTTGCTGCTGCTACATGTGGTTTTTCTTATGTCTGTTTGTAATGTCAGCTGACTGGGGTTAGAAGGTCAAAAATGTTCAAAGGTTCACCATGTTAGGAAATAGTTGCTCTCCAGCTCATCTGGAATATTTATGAAATTGAAGTCTTCAGGAAAACAGATTTTACAAGCCTTCCCTCCCCTTTGGAGTTTATAGGATGATGACCCCTAAACTCCACTGATTCATTTCTTTAAAAAAAAAAAAAATATATATATATAAAAAGTTCTCTTAAGCTGTTGAAACAAAGCAGTGAGTTGGAGTTGAGAGTGAGCAGTTTCAGAGCAGGGGACATGTGTTCCTCATCAGCTCAGGTCTGTTTAGGTCCCTGTGAGGAGGGACAGAGCAGCCTGGTGTGTGTTGGAAAGCTGCTGTGCAGGTGAGGGGATGGGCTCACTCACTCTGGTGGGGCAAGAGAAGATCACAAAATTCTGGGGAGAAACCTCTGAGCTGGGAGTGGCAAAGGAAGGAGAAACCTGTACCAAGATGTCCCTCTGCCTCCACCACTGACTTGTTTTTCATGACCTGCTGCTTCATTGTCCCGGGATGGTGGCCAGTTCCTCTGAGATTCTTGTGTCAGCTCTCCACAGCAAGGATATTTTGCTTTAGGAGGCACTTTACATCTGTGTCTCACCAAGAATTTTTGCTTTTACCGGCCATTTTGCTTGGTTTTAAGACAAAATCAAGTTCCTTAATTAGGTGTCCAAAAGGTGGGTAACTTGATAATTCAAATCAGTACTGTGCTGGGGGAGCAAATACATAGTAATGAGGTAGTCAAGTACTCTGCTTCAAGGGTGAGCTAATCAGCTGTGAAGCTCAGAATGTTTTTTATTTCCTTCCATCACTTTCATTAGCAGTCAGATAAAATCTCAACTAGCCTTGTGGATTGCCTGCAAGTGGCTCCTGTGGACTTCAGGTCCCGAAAATGTAGAGTAACTCCATTAACGTAAATAACTCTTGTAGTATGCAAATGATACAAGTTTAAATACACTTAAATGCAGATTTGTTCTGCTTAATTTCTGTCCCAGGTCATGCAGCACCCTACAGAAGGTGGCCAGGTTCTGAGCCTTTTCAGCAACATCAAAGAGGCTCCGGTGAAGGTGGCAGAAATCTGGATCTTCTCCTTGTCAAGTCAGCCAATCGACCATGAAGACAGCACTATGCAGGCCAGCCAGAAAATCAAGTCTACAGGTAAAAGTCCAACCACATTCTCTGAGGAGCAGTGTCTTCCTGAACTAGCTGGAGTTAAATTACCCCACCTGGGCTTGGATGCTTCCTGGGACAAATGAGGACTGGTTTGCACAAGTTACCATGTCTGTAAGTGATCAGTGCAAAGAGAACCCACTCTGCAAAAGTGCTGCTGTGCAAGCAGGGAGTGTGACAGGGGTAGGGGACTGAATTGTCAGAGCTTCTCCTGCATGCCACACCACACCTGGGCCATCCAGCAAGGGTTGGCTGTGTCCTCACCAGTGCTCTCCCAGCATTACTGGTGGATGTTTTGAGAGCCTGTAGCTTCTCACCTGGCTATCAGTGTTATATTCAGGAGATTCACATTTAAGCTGCTCTTCCATCTTCTTTTTTCTTTGAGTATTCTGCAATAAATTTCATGAACTTTACATGAGACCTGCAAATCTGCAGCATGTTTTGCTGGGGGTGATGGCCTGGCTTAATGAGTGTAAATCCACGATATTGTGCATTGTATAGGGAAGTCACTGGGTTCAGACTTGTGGTGATGTTTTTATGTGGTACCAGCGCTCTGCTCACTGCTGCAGGAGTGACCTGCTGAAGGCAGTGCATATAGGTGTTTGTGTGCTGCTGCCTGGGGCTGGGCAGCTCACCTGAGGGGTCATTTTCATAAAGGTTTTGTCATGTTTCACTTGCCCCTTTAAGTCAGTTTTACACATGTTAGGGGAAAAAGTAATTTCCCTTGTGGAAAAACCTCTTTACTTGCTGCTGTCTACCAGGTGGTTGGTACTTTCCAGGAGGAAGTTTCCTCCTCCTACTAAAAGGAGGAGGAGCCTTATCTGTGTCTTGGTCCTTCCTTCTTCCTGGGTGTGTTTCTCCTCATTCTTTTCCTCCAGACAATTCCCATCTCACTGGTTCTAGCACGGATAGATGCCTGCTAGTTTATCTTCTCCTTGTGTGCCTCCTTTCTTGATTTGTGCCTTCAGCTGGCCTTTTCTGCTCCTGAGATGAGACCGTGCCCTCACCTTGAAGGAGTTTCACAGGATCTTTCCCCTCTTTCCTTCCCTTTCAGACAACTATTCCGAGGAAGAGTACGAGAGCTTCTCTTCTGAGCAGGAGGCCAGTGATGATGCCGTGCAGGGCCAGGTACTGTTCAGGGCATGGCTTCTCCCTGAGAGGGCTCAGTGGAGCATGTGCACTCCCAGCTCCTGCTTGACACTAAAAGCCTATTTCTGTATCTAAAACACACCAGTGTGAGACTGTTACCAAGTGTTCAGCTGCAGTGGAGAGGGCCTGCACAGTAACCCATTTCTTCTACCATGCTGTGATTTTTCTGTTCACGTGTTTGGACTTGAGCTCCCTGGAAAAACATTGGCATCCTTGTGCTTCTCTGCTTCATGATCAGGGAGTCATTTGATTGCTTCTATAGTGCTCATTGGATTCCAAGAGCCCAACTGGATCCCCAGCTGTAATTAAAGGGCCAGTGGGGTCTGAGGCAGCCTTTAGTCTTTAATACCTTTTGCACAATAGGTCCTTATGGAGAATCCCCTGACTAGATGTGAGATGCTTTTGAGTTTGGGTCTTACTTGCCTTCAGACTCTGGCATCACCTGTCAGAGGGTACTGAGAGAGGGACCCACCAAAATGTGGGGCTGTGACTGTCCTTGTTCCTTGAATGTAGAACTAGGGCTGTTTTGCTTCTCCAAGCTGTTATTCCTGTCCCTGCAGACCTGTCTCACTTCCTTTTCCTTCTACCATCATAACTGCAATTAAGGCAAATGCTGGATGCCTGGAAGACACAGCAGCAGGTTCATCTGCATAGAAAGAACATTTTTACATGCTCATGTGTCGCAGAATGACGAAGGTAACACGGGAATCCTCTTTCTGTTCAGGATTTGGATGATGATGAGTACGAGATGGGGAAGCCCAAGAAGCAGCGGAGATCGATAGTAAGAACGACGTCCATAACCAGGGTCGGTGGAAATCAGTTTTACTAACACTGATGGGGTTTGGCCAGGATGTGCAGTGCACGTGGCTTGTGGGAAACCAGACACACTGGCCCAGCATGGAGCTTGGGGGCACGGTCACAGCATGTGAAGAGCTAGAAAAAGCATCCAGTTCAGGCAGTGGGACCATCCAAGGTGTGTGCATGTCTTGAGTGTCCCTTGGCTGCAAGGTTAAGGAGCTCCAAAAATCGTGCAAGTGTATGAAATTCCATCCCCATGAAGAAACCAGTGCAGGATCCGTGCTCATGTAAGTCCTGAAAGTAGCTCTAAGTGAAGGAAAGCTCTCCTTATTTGTGCTCTGCATGGGAGAGGCCAATGGGAAGTTTCTCAAAATGAAGTGGCTTAGCCAGGGGTTGGAGCTTGATGGATAAACTTCAGGTGGTGCATGTGGTGCTGAGGCAAAAGAAGTAGCTGGATGTGATATATATATATAGAAGCTTTAGAAAGATGCATGTGGCTGTCCACCCTCCCCCACAAGCATGGGTGTGCCTGCAAAGCTGCACTTGTGTGGAGCTTCACCACACCATGGTCTAAGGCTGTTTCTGAAATCTATGTTTTGATGAGGTCTGAAATAAACCCTGTTTTGACCTGAATCTGTCACTATAAAGATCCTTCCTGTGAGACCAGGAGTGTGCTGGTTCGTACCCTTGGTGTCCATATTGTTTTGAAGTGTCAGTGACCAGTCAGGACAAAATCCACCGCTTGGTTATGAAGCAAGGAACTCATAAGAGGAATGCCCTTCCAGCCCTGACCTCTGAACTGATGCTGAAGGTCCAGCTGGTGCAAAACTGGGTTTGGGGATGCCAGTTAAGTTACCATCAGCCCAGCCCCAAAGCAGATGTGCTGTCTGTGAAGCCATTCAGGCCAGCAAACAGCTCTTGCCATGTCACCCTAGCTGCTGCATGCTGAGTATCCCCCCTCCGTGGGCTGCTGAACTGGCCCCAGGTGTTGTCATGGATGGGTTTGCTTGACACCCTGAGCTACAGGAGAACTGTCACTCTTGTGAGGGCATCTCAGCCTCAGAGATGCATTGGGGATGGAAACAGGGCTGTCTTGGGATGGTGTGCTGGATTTATTTCACCTGAGCTTCAGCTGTCTGGAAGGTGGCTGCAGGTGCAGGATAGGAGCTCAGAGATAAAGGGTGCAGTTTGGGGTCTGTGGCCAAAGAAATGTCTGAGGCCAGAGGTGGGAGTAGGCAGTTGGACTTGCAAGACCTCATGAGAGTCAGCAAATGAGCAACTTTCTTCACCTCAGAGTGGCCTGGTGCCAGCTATTTCCTTCTCCCTTTCCTCCTGACAAAAGGATGCCACCTCAGATACTCTGTACCAGCACTGAGACCTGGACCCTTCTTGAGGATGTGCACATCAGGTTTGTCAGTGACAGGCAGAGAAGGGCTGGGCAAACCTCAGCTCTTTGATCCTGCAAAAGGGGGAGCACCTGGGAGTGAGCAAGCACAAAGAGAGGGCAGCAGTTTGCCTTGTGTTGTTCTGGCTTTAGTTCCTGCTGTGTCCAGGATCTGGGAGTATGACTCCAGAAGCATTTGTGTGATGGGGCAAGTGCTGAGGATAAGTGCCACAGCTTTTCACCAGTGCTGCTAGTGAAATAAATGAACCTGCCATGCAAACTCCTGCAAAAAACCCCCCATGCTTTGGTGGTAAAAATCACATTTGTTCTTGGGGTCAGTGTAGTTGTCTATGTTGGCTCACCCTTGTTAAGAATCAGAAAAGTTGACTGTCAGGTGTTTTCCAGGAATATATCAAAAAGGCAGGGAAGTGATCTGGCAGATAAAAATTGTTATCCATTGTGTGTCCAACCAGAAGTGGAGTGCCATCTTTCACGCTTACAGTGCTCATTGGAGTGGGACCTACCATTTGTGGTAATGAAGTTATCATAGGTGTGGAAAAGCTGATTTCAGTGTAAGGACAGCAGGGAGGTGCCAGGTGTTGTTTGACAACACCTGTGGTGCCAGGTGTTGTTTGATTTTAAACAGCAGCGTAGCACCAGTGTCAGATGTGTCTGGCTTCTTGCAGGCTGGGAGAAAACAGCTCACTTAATGCTTTACTTATGTAAAAGTGTCTTTAACTTGCAGCAACAAAACTTCAAACAGAAGGTTGTGGCATTGCTGAAGAGGTTTAAAGTGTCTGATGAGGTGAGTGATTCCTTCTGTAAACCTCCCTGCCTTGTGTGCTGCCCTCTGCTTGGTGCATCTTGCTTTAGTCTTCAGCAACACTCCCCTGTTTCCTCCTGTTCCCTTCATTTTGTTTTCAAGTCCACAGTGGATGTGACCTTTCCTTACACCCTGACCTTGCAGGGAGGCTTGAGGGCCAACTTCCAAATGTCAACAAGCATTTTGTAGATGCAGTTTTATCCAAAGCAGATTTTGGCAGCTGTGTGCATACCCATTAGTTTTGCAGATCGCTTTGAAATTATCTTTGACCCGTTCAAAGGCGAGCAGTCCAAATGGTGTGTATTGCCTGTGAAGTTAAAGCCCAGCCTGTTTGATCATCTTACTAGAACAGCCAGACAAGACTTGAAAAACTTGGATAGGGAGCTCAATCCACAAGAGTCAGCTGCTTGGTCAGAGCAGAAAAGGATGAAACAGGTCCAAACCCCAAGAAACCTGTGTAGCATTAAGTATCCAATACAAAACCAGTTAACATCTCCTTTGGCTGCGTGGCTGTGTGCTGATTCTGTGGCTTGTGGGAAAGAGTGAGTAACTCCTCGTGCTGCCTTACCCTTCCAAGCAGCCCTGTTAGCTTTGCTGTTCTTCCCAAGTCAGCTGGGCACAGTCAGCACCCACAGCTGAGAGCTCAGGCAGCCGAGCTGCTGCTTTTTTCTGGAGCTGCCACTGCAAAAGCCAGCTCTGGGCAGGGCACAGCCCCTGCGTGCTCTGGGCTGTGTGTGAAATGAGTTCAGTGTGAGGTGTTTGCTCTCCCTGCCTCGGCCGTGGCAGCGGATCCTGCTCCAGGTTTCAGGCGCCTCCTGTGGACATTTTTGGGTATCAAATCAGGAGGTGTCAGGGCAGCTTTTTCAGTAAAAAGCAATACATGCTACACTGTTGGGAATACTGGAATTTTGTACTGGTTCTGGGAAGACTGAGATTCCTTTGGAGCTTTAAAGCTTTGTTTATAGAATAGGGTTGGATAGTGGACATAACCAATGGCACACTCATGGATGCCTGGTCCAATATGCAACTCCTGCTTAACCAGGCATTGACAAGCTTGATCCAAGACAAGCATTTCTCATGTGCTTGATGTTCCTTGGATATAGTATCCTAGCACCAGGAATAGAATCTTAATCCCAGGAGTGGTGTACTGCAGTCGTGGGGGTGCACGGGTGATGTGGGATCAGTCTGGCTCCTAGCAGAGCTGGTGATGCCTGTTTTTGTCCTGTGTAGGTTCTGGATTCAGAGCAGGACCCAGCAGAGCACGTTCCAGAGGTGGAGGAGGATTTGGACCTTCTGTATGACACACTGGATATAGAGAACCCCAGTGACAGCGGGCCAGAAATGGAGGATGATGACAGTGTCTTGAGCACTCCAAAGCCAAAGTTAAAGTAAGTGTGAGGCAGCTTATGCTGGGTTAGAGAGAGACCACGTACAGTGTCAGATGTTGGTTTTATTCCCACCCTTCCCTGCTCTTTTTTTCCCCTCCTGACATGGTGGTGTTAGAATGGGAGTGACAGCTTGTGATCTAGAGGTAGGGTGTGTGGGTCTGACTTCCCTTCAGTCCCAGTTCTTCCTTGTTCCCTTTGCAGATGTTCTGCTGCTCTGCCACCTGAGCACAGGGAAGGTAGTAGAAACAGGAAGGAAATGTGTACTAAGGCAGGAGTAGAGGCAGAGATGAAGAAACAGGAAGGAGATGTGTGCTAAGGCAGGAGTAGAGGCAGGGATGAACAAGGCCCACTGTCTTTCTGGAAAGACCTTTCCTGTAATAACACCCTGTGTGGAAAGAGAGTCTTTGCAGGGATTAAGGAAGCAGAGCTGCAGGAAACAAATGGATTCCTGAGGGCCCAAAGGCATTGACTGCAGCACACGTGGATGTGCTCAAGCCTGTTCTTAAAGAGCTCCTGTGGGTCAGTCCCAGCACTGTGGAGCTGAGCTGGGGGTTGCTGGCTCGGGGTCTCAAGCAGATGCAGAGCCCTGAGCTAACAGAGCTGTGTCACACTCTGCTCAATAAAGATTGAAAACGTGAGGCTGAGCTGCACTCCTGCTTCTGGCTGGTGTGTGGTTGCATGCTCAGGCCCTCAGTGTGTGATGGCTCTGAAACAGAGAGTTATGGCACTGACCACTGCAGCTGGTCAGTACAGCATCTGCTAAATCTGCTAATTACCAGGTGTCATTATAGCCTCATTAATGTTGAATAACCTCGTTGGGCTGAGAATAGATTCTGGGTCTGGAGAGAGCTGTTCCCTCTCAGTGAGCCAGGAGATAGCAAGGACAGACTGGGGCAGCAGTGGAAATGGTGGGGATGCTGGCATGTAAAGGTGTTTGGTGCTGAACCCAAGATACCAGCCAGCTGGCTGGCCCTGCCTTGAAGGGATGTGAAAATAGATGTGTTGTGGTAAGCAGCTGCTTTAAAACAAGCCAAAATGTTCTACTCTGCACACTGGGAGTTCATATCCTGTTCCCTGGAGCTGAGGAGCAAACTGTGCTGGGATATGTGATTCCTGGAGTAATGCTGGAATAAGAACTTGATGTGTGTGGTCCTGGGGAGACACTCTGTAGTTTCCTAGGTCCAGTTCTGGTGTTCTTATCTTGAGCAGGATGTGATAAATGTTGATGCCTTTGAGGCAGGTTTTTCCATGACAACAAAAAATCAGTTCCTTACGCTGTAATTGAGTCTTGTAGCCTGATGTGATGAGCTGCCTTTTGAGTGGAAGCACAATCTGATCGTGTGTGGTACCTTATCTTAGTGAGCAAATGTGTAATTGGAGCCTAGGGCTGGCAGCCAAATCCAGATGCAAGCTGGAAACAAAATGTATATTAGCCCAAGAATCACTTACCCAGGAGCAGAGTGTTGGGGTGTGGGGGAAGCAGTAATTCTACTTGCTGTACGTCAATCAGAAGCTAGATTCAGGGATGCCTGGACTTTCTGGCTTCTCTTATTGTCCTGGACACCCTCCTCTCCTTTCAAAAGTAGCCTTTTTTTACTGGAACCATTGAGGAGCACTAAGATCTTCTGGGAACTGTCGTGCTGCTTTGCTGTGAGTGTGGTGGACTTGCCCTGTCAGTGTTTTTTGTAGTAAGAAATGGGTTTTACTTTTCTTATTCAGACCTTACTTTGAAGGACTGTCACACTCCAGCTCTCAGACAGAAATTGGTAGCATCCACAGCATCAGGAGCCAGAGAGAGCCTCCAAGTCCTGTAAGTCACATTTCAAGTGTTACCTCTCTGCACTCTCTCTAATTGCATGTGTAAATTAAAGCACCCTCTCTGACACCCCCACCCCTCAAAGATTTGGATGCAGAGATACAAATTTTCTGCTAAGAAAAGCCATTTGGACTTTTTGGGGTTTGGGGATTTTTTTGGCCACTTTGGGGTTTTTTGTTTTGGTTTGGTTTTTTTAATGCAAATATCGTATTAACTCAAGGGTGCATCTTCAGGTTGTGTATTGAATACTTGCTGATGGTGTGAATAGCTTCAGATTCCCATGTGCCTGAAATGACTGCCAGGATGGGAGATGTTGCCTGGGAGTTTTAGGGACTTCCTAGCACTCTGGAGGAAGCTTTTCTTTGTTGTTGTTGGGCTATTTTTCCTGGTGGCTGACAGTGAATGGTCAGGGACAGCTCAGCAGCTTTTCCATTCCCTCCTGAGTGGGCATAAAGTGTCAGTCCCATCCCAGAGCATTTCATTGCCTCTCATGTGTGTTGTACATCAGCTTTGCCACATCCCACAGTGATGTGTGCAGTCCTGGTGTGAGCAGGGAGCACTGCTGGCCATACTGCAGAGCTGTGTGATGTTTAAATGGTGAAGCCTCTCTTCTGACCATCCTGACCCAGAGAACATGGCTGGAAACTGTGCTGGTGCTAAACCTCCTGAGGATTTTTCTTCTCTCAAGCAGGTAGAAGTGCCTGAAAAGACAAAGAGTCTTGGAACCAAACATGCAGGCGACAGTGTTTCTGACACTGTCCCTTATGTAAGTTGAAAATGCACTTGTTGACCTCCCTCCTGTCAGTTTGGGTGTCAGCTGTGGGCTGCATTCTGTGGGGTGCATCTGTCTGTCCATATAGCTGCACATGCAACACAACTTCCACGGGTAACATCAGCTGCAGTGAAGATAGCACTGAGTTCTCCTCCTGGCCTTAGTTTGGAGCTTCTTGTCTTTCAGCCTTTTGCAGGTGAAATGCTTTATTTGACTTTTTGTTCAAACAGCCTGAGAAAGGCTGGCCCAAAGTTTGCTGCTGAGCATGTAAAGGATGCTCAAGGCTGTTGTATTTTATCAGACTTTAAGCTGAGTTGTCAGAAATCAAGCTGGTCCTGGGGTAAAAATCCCAAACTCAAGTTGCTCTGCTGGGAACATGGGGTGTGTAACATTTCTCTCATGTCTTTCTCTCTTAGCTAGTTTGTTTGGGTAAGGTGAATTCATCTGTATTGCATGAGGAGGCATGTCCCTGGCTTTGAGCTGTGAGAGTGCCTGTTCCAAACAGCATCTCTGAACACCTTTCCTACCTCCAGCTCCCTTGTGAGGCAGAGCTGGGAATGGGTAGCCCCAGATAGCCACTACTGGTTTCCCCCTTTTGGCAGTGAGCAGGATGTCTGGAAGAGGCAGGCTCAATGTGCCCCAGCTAGAGCTAAGCTCCCAAGGTGAGGCAGAGGGGAGGGTTTGATCCTGGTAACTCTGTTCCCTGTGTTTTTGCAGGAGTCTAACCAGCAAGCTGAGGTCCAGGAGGCTGAACTCCCCACTCCAGATGTGTTTGTGGAGAAGCTCCCACCCAGCGGGAAGATCACGAAGACGGAGTCCCTCATCATCCCATCCACCAGGTACAGGGGACAGGGCTGTGCCTGCTGCAGGCTGCTCAGGGAGTCATGGACAGCGTGCTAGGACTTGGTCAGGGTGGTCTTAAGGCATTAAGCTGCAGGAACACCCTCCCTTTGTTTGGGCACTTAGGAGATGGGTCTGGAGCACTTGGTGAATGAATGCCCAGAGGTATTCTGTGCTGCTTTGGGTGTGTGGCTGCAGTTTGCCTGGCTGGATCTTATGATGCTGGTGTAGCAACAGCAGAGAGGTAGTGTGGGTGTTAGCACGGGCTGTGGAAGTCATCCTGGGACTCCTGGGAATGTGCTGAGCTGTGAGCTGTGCTGTCACAAGCAGAATCACCCGGGCTCAAGCTAGCTCAGGTCTCCGTGCAGAATTCCCCAGTGCTTCTGCTGGCATCACTGAGGCTGCCAGACAGGGTGGTGGGGCTCTGGGGGCTGTGTCTTACCCAGAAGTGTGCCTGCCCTGGCAATGCAAGCACGGCTCTGCAGCAGGTCTGAAGGGAAGCAGACGGGGCGGCGCGGCAGAAGCACATCCCTGAAGGAGAGGCAGCCGGTGAGGCCGCAGAACGAGAGAGCCAACAGCCTGGACAACGAGCGCTCCCCGGACACCCGGCACCACCTACAGGTGGGCATGACACTGCTGGCCCTCCAGCCACTCCGTTTTCTTCTTCTCCACTGTCTCCTTTTCCTTCTGGTTCAAGCTCTGTCCCTGCTGGGAAGGAACTGGGCCCCGCAGCTTCAGGAAGGAGGGAATTTATGTCTTGGCTAAAATTTTGTCTTCCATCCAGTCTGCTGGGGTTTGCCAGCTTGTAGCTTTGTCAGCCAGCCATAAACTCAAAACACTGGAACAGATTGTTAGAATGAGAAATGAATAGGGGTGTGTTGAGGAATTACTCCTTTGAAGTAAGGCAGATTGCTAGGGACTGTCTTGTGCACAGCATATGTGCCATGCTTTTGTTAGCTGTGGGACTCACTTATTTCCCTCCTTGAAGGAGATTGTTCCTGGCTTTTATGAATCTTAAGTTCCTGGGCTGCTGTTAGTTGGTATAAAGTGATATAAGTAAAAAGTGCATGGCAGAAGGAGTAGTGGCCAAAAATCCATGGTGGCTAATACTGAAGAAGCTGCGGAGTGTCAGCAGCCCAGTGTGCCTTTGCTGATGGGGTGACTGGCCAGCATGCACATCAATTGCAAGAGCAGGAGCTGGTGGGTTGATGGCTAGAGCTGACACCTCTTACTGTTCCTTCTCTGTGTCTTTATTTCCAGATCCCCAGGAAAACAGTGTACGATCAGCTGAATCACATCCTGGTTTCCGACGACCAGCTGCCAGAAAACATTATTCTTGTCAATACATCTGACTGGCAGGGCCAGGTAAGGGCAGGAGACATCACCTGGAGCACGTTTCTCCTGCACTGTTCTTCCTCAGGAGTGGACAGGCCTGCACTAGCCAAGCAGGTTCTGCTGCCTGCAGAGTGCTCAGTGCCCACAGTCTGGATTTCATCTGGCCAGGAGATGCTGGAGTCTTAGAAAGCTTTGCCACCTGAGCCTTTCCACGGAGGTGTTTTCTCCTCCCAGCAGTGCCATTCCTTCTGCTTAGCAGCACACTGGGAGTATGGCTAAACACTTTCACTCAGAAGCCTCCTAAACTGTGTTAGACTGGGACAAAGGAAGCAGGGAGGTCTGACCTTGTGGTGGTTTAGACTGAGATTTCTGAGCGCAGGTGGCGAACAGGAGAAAATATTTTGTATCAGCTCTGTAGCCATGTACATGTGCCTGTGACTGCAGGAATCACCCCATCCTTGCTGAGTGATGGTTGTTTTAAGGAGAACCCTGAGCAATACTTTCTTTTGCTGACAACATGGAGTGATTTGTTATGGGATTGGAACAAATTTTGCTCCTTTTGGAACCTTATTCTGAGAAAGCAATAAAATATGTATGGAAGAGGACCAATGAACATGTGCTGGGTGGCTGTTGCCTGGGGAAATTGTGCCAGGCTTGTGGAGTTACATTGTCTGGTTTGGCTTTCTGTTTCTGGAAGAACTAGAGTCTCAATGTGTGAGAGAGCAAAAATACCATCTGAGCTGCTGGTTCCACTTTCTCTATACTTGGAAGACAGAGAAATGCCTTCTAGAGGTGGACAGAAGGCGTTGTAGATCGTCTTCCAGGGGTTCTGGCAGCTTGTGCCTGCAGTATCAGAGGGCATGAGGGATATGGACTGGGGTGTATAGATTAGTCATGCAGAAATTGAAAGTGTGAGATAATTACTGAGTGCCATAATTATGTCCATGTGTACCTGAGGTGTGTGGTGTCCCCATCAGCTACATGGAGGGGAAACAGTCCCTCACAAGGAACATGTGTGTGGTAGCACCCTTCCCTTTCTTCAGTGTTTAAGGGTGGGCAGAGCATTGCATTTCTTTAAAATGGAAATCAGAGAGATGCAGCTGCACTGCCAGAAGCAGGCAGGTGAACAGTGTCTGCTCTTTCCCAGGGCTGTCTGCTCTGTGAATGATCTGCTGGCCCTGCCCTCTGTGGCTGTAAAAATTGTGCTGTGTGTTTGGGACATGGTGTCGTGTCTGTCAAGAAGATGTTGCCATTTTTCTAGAAGGGGAACTTTCCTTTGGCTGCTGTGCATGGAGGAGGCATTTGTGAAATAGCCATATCACCTTCAGACACAGGGAGAGTGCCCAGGAGTGGGTGTGAAAAAACCCAGGAGGTTGAAGGAGGCACATTTTCTTCTTTTGACAAACTGTACTGAAAAAAGGGCTAAAAGGTGTTCTGTTCTCTCCTCAGTACCTTTCAGATGTCTTGCAAAAGCACACCTTGCCAGTGGTCTGCACATGTTCCTCTGCTGATATTCAGGCAGCTTTCAGCACAATTGTCTCCAGGATACAGAGATAGTAAGTTCTCACCTTGCTTGTGTTGTCTCAGCCCTAAAAGCCTCTCAGCTCCTGTGCCCCAGAACTCAGGGAGTTCATTCCTCAACTACTGCATAAAACCTTTCCAGTCTGCTCTCCTGAAGTCAGAATTGAATTATGTGGCTCTTCAGCACCCACCACCCCTGCAGGGGACTGCTGTTCTGCCTCGTGTGGGGCATGCAGATCACAGCAGCAGTGATTGTCAGAGACTGTGCCTTGGAGGCTGTGTCAGGGGTGCAGTGCATGCACCACTAAAGCATGCAAAACAAATAAGGGGGTTTTAAATAGTTCTTGCTCTCCCTTCCAAGCAATTCCCAGATTAATTCCTCAGTTCCTGAAGGCACTCCCTACTTACCTGCTGGGGGTTGTGGGTACCTGAGTGTGTTCTCTGACCCAGCAGTTAGTAGGTACATCCTAACCTAGATAGTTGAGCCCAGCCCTTTAGAATGTCAAAATGTGCAAAAGAAGGAGCAGGGAGACCAATTAAGAAATTACTGAAGAATGTTGTATTTTATTAATAATGTTTTAAGCTGCTGAGAATTGTTGCAATATTGCCTTGTGTATTGAACAAACTCTCTTCTGCTATAATTGTTATTAACCAGTTGGGGTTTTTTTCTGCTGCTTGTTCTGAAATATGTGGTTGAAGGCACAATTACAAATATGTTTCCTCTTTTTCTGTCTAGCTGTAACTGCAATTCACAGCCTCCAAACCCAATTAAAATTGCAGTGGCAGGAGCCCAGAATTACCTCAGTGCTGTGTTGAGGCTCTTTGTAGAGCAGCTGTCTCACAAAACCCCCGACTGGCTCGGCTACATGAAATTTCTGATCATCCCTCTAGGTAAATAAGGAATGGTGTTTCTGCACAGGAAGGGGAATGGGTGAAATCTGCTGTGTTCCCTCAGGAGAAGCTTTCTGGAGCTTTGGCTGTAGGTTAAATGAGGCAAATTTTTACTTGACTGTGTAGTGCGGGTGTTGCTGCTCTTGTGGGAGTGAATTTCATCTCTAAGTTCCTGATGCCAAAGTCTGCTTGTAAGCTTTTTGTTTGAAGCAAGGGGTTAAGTACTTCCTCCCCATACAGGGAGGCTCTTATGCACAGAATATTGTTCTGGAAACCCTTTTCCCTGGCTGAAATGTTAAGTTCAGTGGGCACCACGTTTCCCAAAGCAATAACTGTTCTGGCCTCCCTGGGCTTGACTCAGAAAATGTTAAGAGGAGGGGTTGAAAATTTTTAAAAGCCTCTGAAACTGCTGAGAATTTGAATTATTCAAATTACATGCATCTCTTGACCTTTACTTTTCGTGCTGGTCTGCTCAGGTTTTTCCCTCAGTTTCCCAACACTTTATCTCTGCCCTTTCAGCAGCTCAGCAAGCCTGCCTGGCTGCAACATTCCCCAGCTTGGATTGCTTGTGGTGAGGGAGGTAAAGTGCACTGACAGCAGCACCAGGGTCCTGGTGTAGTCAGGAACATGAGGAATGTGGTAGTGGCAAGGCCTGGGAAGCAGAGGAGTCACTGGTGCTGTGGGCAGGGACATCTGGGCACTGCTGGTGGGGCTTGACTTGTGTGGACAGAACACTTAAGTGATGTAAGCAGCAGAACACTTGAAAAGCACTTTTTGGCAGTGTTTTCCAGTTTTCTGGCTTTGGGGGCAGCTGATGGTAGTTCCTGTAGGAATCAGAAGCTGCTGCCCAGCACCATGAACACTGGGGTTAGGCTGTCCATTCAGTGGTGGCATTTGCAAAAGTTAAATAAGGCAGAGGAAAAGAACTGGATCCTTCTGTAAAAAAAGGCATTTAGTTTCCAAAGTGGTTGGCAGGAAGAGAAGAGAGAGCCCTTTAGTGAGTAAAACCAAAAAAATATTAATTTCTGCAAGGTGAAATGTGCTTTGAATGAGTATCTGTGTCTGAGACTTCGCTCCTCACTTGCTGACTGTCTCCTGGCCTCAGAAGAAGAGTTTTCTGTCCTGCAGTTTTTAATGAGCTGAAAATACTCTCTCTTTGAAAGTGAAACACAAGATTTAGCTAGTGTTTGGGTTTAGGTTGGTTTTTTACTCTTAAAACTTTGTTTTGTAATCAAAAAAGAAAAAAATTAACCAGGCACTTTGATAATGAAATGCTTTAGAACTGTGAACTCTTTTGAGATTCTACTTCAAATATAGAAACTTCTCTAACAGGATCTTTTCCACAGAAGTCTGCAGTATTTCCTGATTGGATCAAGTGCTTATTTTTGGCCAGCTCTCTGGCAGTTCATTAAAGTGATTGAGGAGCCACCTCTCATTTCTGACAATTGAAAAAGCACCAAAGACAGAATGGTGACCATGCCATAAATGTCTTAAAGGAAAAGCCTCTCTGCTGCTTGCAATACCTTTGAAATAGGGTTGTTGGTGGTTTTTCCATGGTTTTTTTCCATGGATGGTTTTACCTTCTGAGTCCACAGCTACACACTCTAGTGACAGAAGGGTCAGCCTTCAGTGGTTTATTAGCAAGCAGAAATGCTCAGTGTCTGCACACAAATGAACTGGGAGGTTCAGTCCTGCTCCATTCCACTGTCTCCATGGCTGTAAGACTTCTCTGCTGTCTAAGACACTGTATCATAGCTGAAGAGGGGAAAATAAAACACTGAGGGGTTATTTTGCCTATTTGGGGTATTTTAACATTTTATATAGCTCCCATGGGTAGGAAATCTTGGGAGGCTTGCTTTGATTGCTTGTTTCCATGTGCATTGTGTGGGAAAGCTTCTCCAGAACACGGTGCAGAGCTGTGCTGTGTGCCCTGATCAAAACTGCACTGCAGGGGAAATGATGGGTCCCAGTCTCTACTGACACTGAGGGCAGCTCAGGGAGACCTCCAGTTTTCACCTCTCTTTGAAGGCTGGAAATCAGCTTGGAGGGTTGGAGCACTGAGCCAGTGGGTTTATTCTTTGGGTTTTTTTTTTTCCACCAGAGCTTTCCCGGACCATGGTGAGTACAGTGAAGCACCTGGGGTCGTCTTGAAGGGATTTGTCAGGTTTCCAGTTACCAGCTGGTGACTCAGCTGTCTGGAAGTGTGGCTTGATGGGTGAATTTGGTGTGCAGGAAGGATGAAAATAGTGTGATTAAGAGGAGCTCTGAGGCTGCTTCATGGCTGAGTATAAATAAATGTACAGGGCTGGTGCTGAGCATGACTGCCAGGTGATGGCTGGGCAGGGTGATCCTGGCACACCTTTTCTCCTGTGTTCAAAGACTGTAGAGGTAGTTGCTAGGGGGTGTTGTCTGTTTTGGGGACACAGATGGCCTGAAATGAAGGTGGCAACTTTTTGCCACCTCCCAGGGCAGATTTTGTCACTTGAACACCTTCCCTGTCCTGCTCAGTGTAAGTGTGCAGTCAGATCTCCATGCAGGGCTGGAGGCTGGGCACACAAAGCTTCTGCAGGAGGTGTTTCCATGCTCATGGAGGAGCTGAGCCATGAAGCTCAGCCAGAGTAAGGAGGGACCTGCTGCACATGCCTGTGTTCACTGGGTCCTGTAATCCTGGGGCTCTGCTTTCCGCCTCAAATTGCAGCGTATTTATTGAGCTTTTAGCCCTTCTCCACAGATTAAACAAGCCTCCCTGGGTTTTTTTTCCTGCCTGGGTGCAATTGCCTCTTCTCAGCATTGCAGAACAGCTGTGGGGTACAAATGGTGCTTGGAGGAAGGGGTCTGGTCCCTCCTGGCCAGAGGTGGCCTGGCTGTGGTGCAGCCTGTGGGCAGGAAGGTCTGTCTGGGAGAGCTGCTTGCAAAACTGAGAGACAAGGAGAGCTGTAGAGCCTTTGTGCCTTCCAAATAATTTATTTCCTCAGCAGTTTCCCAGTCATGTTTTCTTTGGCCTTTTAAAATTTAATTTGTTGGGGGGAAGGTGTCAAGTGAAAGATAGCAGTGTGTTGAAGCAGTCTGCACTGGGAAGTCTATTTGCATGCTCTTGTAGAGATAAGCTGGACTAAATGACTTGGTTATAATTGAAGAAGTTTATTTCTGAGGTATCTAGTGTGGTTTTGATTTTGGAGTTTAATTCCTTACAGATCAAACCCATGCTTGTGTTCAGTGCTGGAGAGCACAGCTGTCATGTTTTCCTTTCTTTCTTAGGCTCTCATCCAGTGGCCAAGTATCTGGGGTCTGTAGATTATAGATACAACAACTTCTTCCAAGATCTAGCCTGGAGAGATCTGTTCAACAAACTTGAAGCACAGACCACTGGTAAGGCTCTGTGTCTGTCTGGCCTGTGTGGGATGAAAAGCTTGAGTGAGTCATTTTAGCAGAGGTCAAGTAAATACAAGAGGAAGCAGACAAGTGTTTTTGTTCCTCTTTTCTCCTCACTCCACCACATTCCCATTTCACATGCTGACCTTTCTAAGTCTTGCCCATGGTGGTTTGCAGTTATTGGCTCCCAGAGGCACTAACTAGCTCCTGTGAGTCATGCTGTTCTTACCTAGCTCTCAGCTTTGTTCTTTGATGTGGAGGTCTCACTCCTAAGTTCAGTACATTGCTTTCCTTCAGGAACTGTGCAGCGTAAAATGTTTGGAAAACTGGAAGCTCTGGGAAGATTAACTTCTGTTAGTTGTGTGTGAGAAAGATCCTGCCAGCAGACTTGAAAGCATTCTCATTAAAGAAGAATTTTATTCTTCACCAGTGTGGTAACAAGTGGGAGCTGCCCTAGGTCAGACCAACAAGTTCCTGTTCTGATCTGAGTTTGTTCTAGGCCAGATTAAAGCTTTACTCCAGTTAAAGTACTCATCTATTTAAAATATGAATGCTTACAGTTTCTTCCTCCACCTCTTCAAGAATGGAAAGAAACGGGAGAAAGGAGGATTTGCCACATTCAGGGCTACGTGAAGGCTTGAGATTTGATGCTGTTGTGGGCAGCATCGCCCACACAGAAATTTCATTAGAAGGAAAAAGCTTTGGAGTTTGTGCAGCACCATGAGTGTGGGGAGGTTGCAATGTGGTTCTCCCTGTTGGAATTGCAGAGTTCCTGAGACTCCCAGGNCAGTTGAGGCTCTTTGGTTGAAACCAAAGAAATATGGAAAGCATTTAGGAAATGTCTTTGTGTCAACTTGAATAAACCACAGTGTCACAAAATCATGGGATCTTTGTGCTCTTCCTACCCTTGTGTCCCTCAGTCTTTCTGGCCAACTCAGCAAGGCCATGAGTTCATTAGAAACTCGGGTAACTCAGTGCTGGTGTAAGAGCAGCTCACCTGGCAGACATGACCAGGCACTTTCTGCAGCAGGTTCTTGCAGCCAAGGTGTGAAGGAGTCTAAAGCTGACTCTGGGCAGGGACAAAGAAAAGCTTTTAACAAATCTAAAAGACCCCAGATTTGATCAGAAGTGCTGAGTACACATTCAGCTTTACTGTGCTCTGGGGTAGGCAGAGCTTCCTGTGCAAGGTGCAGAGCTGGCTGGGCAGCACCAGCAGGTGGAGGACAGGGCTGGCAGGGGTCTGAGGGAGGACAGGGCTGGCAGGGGTCTGAGGGAGGACAGGGCTGGCAGGGGTCAGAGCAGTCCCTTGAATGCTTTTCCCTCTGTTCTCTGCAGTTTCGGAGGCGCCCGACGTCGTGTCCCGGATAACGCAGTACATAGCAGGGGCAAACTGTGCTCACCAGCTGCCCATTGCTGAAGCCATGCTGACCTACAAACAGAAGAGGTATGACCCCCTCATCCTGCTGGCTCCCAGCACGAGCAGCTGCTTGAGAGCAAAGTGCTTTTCTCATGTTGTGCCAGCAGTCTGAAAACCAAATGGCAAAGCCCCTGGGGGCATGCACCCAGTGGTGTGTCCCACTCAGTCAATCTACAGCACCAGGGTTACTTTAAGTGCAGAATTTTTTCTTTTCTGGGGATATAAGAGGTTTGGGGAAGTGCAGGCTAAGCAGGATGGGGATGGACAGGTTTTATGTGCTTAGGTTCCAGAGATCTCTCACCACAGCGACCTTAGGTGTGTAAGACTGGACCTTGGCATTCTGCCACAAAGTAGCTTCTGTGAGACCTGACCTTTTTTACATTGGCATTTAGGGAGCTAAGCCCCTTTCTTTTTGGAGTGTAAATAGCAGAGCTTCTTGCAGGAGAGACAAAATCCTTGTTGATTGGCAGTTGCAAGCTACCAGGACTCCTGCTGAGGAGG
Source organism: Hypocryptadius cinnamomeus (assembly GCA_013400635.1). Taxonomy (NCBI): domain Eukaryota; kingdom Metazoa; phylum Chordata; class Aves; order Passeriformes; family Zosteropidae; genus Hypocryptadius; species Hypocryptadius cinnamomeus. Next base: position 14,838 of record VYZP01072886.1, on the reverse strand, counting down.
GCTGACATTCACCAGATTTCATTTCAACTTTTCTTAAGGGATAAGCAGGCTGTAGGAGGGAGGACTGGGGCCTGAAAACACCATTCAGGAGTAGGGAGGGCCTCCTGGGGCCATGGTCCAGGAAGAAGAGTAGCTGTCATTGAAGGGTAGAGAAACACTGTTATCAAGGGACAGAGGAGAATGATAGATTTGAACTCAGCTGATGTGAGTTTCCTCAGTTAGGGACTAGCAACTCCCTATGAGACATGGATGTTGTTAATTTTTAATTACTTCTATTTGATTTTTCATTTTTGGTCCATTAACATCCCTTATTAGTGTCTCCTTTGCCTAAGAATTGGGAGAAATTGAAAGTGTGGGTAGTGTCACTTTTCCCCCTTCTTTTTGCAAAGTCTCATTGTATATTGTTTTTGCATTCCTGTGGAGTTCCTGTCTGCTCTCACGTTACTGTGCAGAAATGACTCAGTGAAATTTCACCCATTCTACATGTATTTCCTGTATTTCCAGACTGACTAGTCAGGTAAAAGAGACTAGTCTAGTCTCTTCACGTATTTGTGAACTTCTGTTAAAGTTAACATGATAATAAGGATGATATTTAAAGAGCTACAGAACACTTGAAGCTCTTGCCTTCAGTTTTGCATTTAGTTTTTGGTGTGAAGGCTTACCTTAGTTACCAGCAGGGAGCTCAGACACCCCAGTGCAGTGGGAATCCCTTCTGAGGCTGCCTGGTTCTTCCTCTGCACCCTTCAGGTGCTGGGTTCTGCACTGCTTTCCACTGCCTCCTCCACTCTGTTGCAGCTTCATTTTTGTCATTATCACACATTTAAAGGTTTTGAGTTTCTAATGTGTCCAGAAGGTCAATTCAGCCTTTTGTTGGAAAGCAGCAGAAATGTGATTGAGCAACCCCTGCCCTTATTCCTCCCAGCAGTGTGTGGGGCTGCTTTACCAGGCTGGTCTGATCCCTTTGGGTTTGACACCCTTTGGGCTCTGGTGCCACACCTGAAGCTGTTCATAATTTTCATTTAGGAGGTTATTGGGAACAGACATTGCTGAAACTCATGGTCAGACTCTGGCATAAGCTGCAATCTCTCAGTATTTCTGTGTGTCTGCCTTAAAATAACTTCTGCTTTCAGGTCAGTACCCCATGAGCAAAGGACAGTGAGTCAGAGGCTCTCAGTGGAGCATGGGCAGTTGTCTCCTGTGTGCCTTCCTTTAGGAATGGGGATCCCTGTCACTGGCAGCAATTTAGGAAGGGTATTGTTAAAAACAACACAGAAATTGTGTCTCCATTAGCACTATCTAAACAAATGTATCGCTTTGTTGTAAGTATAATAACACATTTATCTTTTTCTTTGGTTGCTTGCTGAAAAGGAAAAAGAGCTTTCATTTTGATTTTACCATAAGGTATCAGTTCCTTTTAGGCTCCCTCTCCCAGCTCCTCTCTCTTTTCCCAGTGAACTGGTGATTTGTGCCTTGTTTAACAGCTCCTGCAGGTCTGGGATGCACAGTTTGTGCTTTGGGTTGAATTCTGCTCACTGCTTTGAAACCATGGCATCTGCTGGCAGAATGCATCATTGAAAGTGACTGCTGTGCCTTTGGACCACACATTTGGGTTCCCAGGATGTAGACTGAGTGGGAATGAAGGAGTTATTCAGAGAGTAGCTTAGAGCAGTACGACATGGAGAAGGTGGGGTTTTTTTCCTTGCCTTTTCCCTTAGCCATCAGAAGATAGAATGTAGCTCCAGAAGGATCAGAATTGAGAAAAGGCTTTTCAGTTCCCATCTGTTGGAGCTGGAGTGCTGTAGGTGGCACTCAGTGGCTCAGGGTGGGGATCAGTTGTGCACTGTCCGAGTGCAGACCAGCAAATCTCCTCCCTGTAATCAAAAATTTGAGGACTGGTCTCTTAACTGGCAGAGCATCCCAAACATATGGGACTTCTCTAAGCTTAAGAAAGAGAAGACAGGTGTGTGCTAGCAGTGGAGCTGTGCTCTCTGAGCTGCCTCCAAAACCCCCCAAAGCAGGGTCCCCTGCTTTGAATCATGTGATTATTAGGCATTTTTTATTTTGTACTCAGCACACAAAGTTACTGCAACTCCCTCCCCCTTGAGGCCAGAGGTGAATGGCTTCTCCAAGGCTAGCTTTCAAGGCAGTGGTCCACATAGAAACAAGCAGCACTACCTACAAATTCATTGCAAAAGACATCTCCCAGAATCCTGGCATTTGCTCTGTTAAACAAGTCCTAGTGGTGCAAGGAAAGCCAAGCCAGTCTCTAGGATGTAGCTGTATGTGATGAGCTGCTTCACAACTCTCTTGCCAGCTGTCCCTGTTCTGACTGACCCCGCTCTGTCCCCGTGCCCTTGTTCTGTTTGTCATGGCAAAGGTTGGCGCATGAACTGCCTGTGATGGACTGCAATGGTGCCAAAGCTTTGTCCTGGTCTTCTGGAGCATCTGCTGACCTTACCTGAAAGCAGAGGGGCTGGCTGTGAGGAAGGGGGTTCACAAAGGAAATGAAGTGCCATTGCAGCTCCTCTGAGTTACACTGGGTGACTGACTCTGTCTGTGAGCTCTGGGAGAAGTCCTGGTTACTGAATTCTGAAGGAACAGTGCAATCCAGGCAACAGCTGGGGAGCTGAGACCCTGGGGGTGGGGTGGGCCTCTCACCAGGAGGGGCATGTCGCTGATGTCTCTCTGCATTGCTTTCTTGAAAGAAGCTCTGTGGTATTTGAGGTCTGAGAGTCAGCGCTCACACATTCCCAGTGCAGCTGGATTGCTGGGCTGCTGTCACCCACTGTAATTCAGTGCCCAGCACAGCTCATGCCTTGTGGCTTCTGGACAGCCCTTGCATGAATCTGGGGAGCAGCCTGGCTGTTGGAAATGGAAGCTTTGTTCACTTGTCAGGGCAAGGGCTGGATCACTGCCTGCCTGGTTATGTGTTTACCAAAAGCTTTTGGGAGCACTTCCTAGCTCTTGCTCCCAGTTCCCTTGGATTGGAGGGCTCCTGGGCAGTAGGAAGCACAGATTACACTGTGTGCCTGCTGTGTGTCTCAGAGGCCCTGCAGGGCAGTGGCTGAGCAGAGTCCAGGTCATTGCTCTGAGTGCTTCTCCTCAAGCACACCCTGCAGCAGCTGCTGGACGTGAATCCGGCTGGCCAAGAGGGCCTGGTCCCTCCTCTGGCTCAGCAGAGCTCATCTGATCTGCTGGTTACTGCAGGAAACTCCTTGGGCAGCTGCTGGAAATGCAACAGGACTGCAGCAGAGGAGAGTCAAGGCTCAAGAAATTATGGATGTCCTGTTGACTGTGGCCAGCCCACCACAGGAAAGTGAAGAGTGCTGGAAAGGAGGTGTTTGGGAAGGCTGAAAGGAGACTCATGTGATGTGTCACGAGGACCTGGTGTTGCTTTGTCCCTTGTTTGGTTTGGCCCTGGTGGAAGCAGGACAGTGTTAGCCAGCAGACAGCTGGAGTTGCCCAGTGGGCAGGACAGATTTCATCTCATAGGTGAGTGAAGAGCTGGTGGTGTTGGTGTTGGCCTGAAATGGCCCAGAGTCCTGCTAGTCCTTCAGTGACAGAAGTCCTCTCTTTTCTGTTGCCTCCTTCAGGACTTGAGTGGAATAAAGGTGGTGCCTGACACCTTTCTGGTTAGAGAGATGACACATCAATTACTGCTAAAAATCACAAACTTGGGCCAGGTCTGGCTTTAAATTACAGCTGAGGTACCAGGGCCTTCAGAAGCCCTGTGAGTAAAAAAAAAAAGCCTTGGACATGTGAGGTTAACCCTCTGCAGCCTGGGAATCTGTGAGGTAATGAGGAGAAGCTGCCTTTCCAGAGATGGGAGATGTTTTAGTTGCAGGGCTTGTGGTAGGAGGAGGAATCAAAGCAGCTGTTACCAAGGTGAAAGGATTCTGAATTCATGTTTTGGGATCTTGAGATCCTGAAGAACAAAAATTGGGAAGAGCATGAAGGAGGAAATGGAGAACAAGCACGGTCATCCTATCTTTTCTCTCACCCACAAGAAGAGCAGGTGTTTTGATAAGCTGCATTTCCAGAGACACATGTGCAAGACCAGAGTTCCCAGGAGGACATGTGACAGGACTAGGCTAACTGAGCTGAAATCCAGCTGGGTTGCTTCAGGAACAGCCTGTGCATTGCTGTGAGCTGTGATAAATGGTGGCTGAAGCAAATGATGTATTTCAGAGTTGCCCCTGAGCTCTCTGCAGTGGCAATCACAGCTCCCAGGGGAACAAGAATGAGTTTTCTGCTGGAACTGGACATGGTTTGTTCAGAGCTCGGAGCAAAGCCATCCAGTAGCTGAGAGATGACTGGGTGGCTGTGGTGCTTCCCTTGCTTGGTGAGTGGGACTCACTTTCTGCCAGCCTCCAAGCCCATGGAGCTGAAGGAAAGAGAAGAGAGCTGAGCCTCTGTTCTGTGCCTCTCCCAACAGCTCTGTGGTTTTCTCCTTTCCCTTTGCAAACCTGGAGCTGGAAACGTCCTGTTTGTAGGAGATGTGTTTGCTGGGCCCTGCAGTTGTGTTTGCAAAGATGGGACCTTCCTGCCTTCCAGCACGGAATCAGGGACTCGGTCACTTTGTCCTGTGCTTTGGGAGGACAGCGAGGGGGCAGTGCCTGAGGGTGTGGAGGAAGGGAGCAAAGGCCCTGGCTTTGCCTTAAGGATGGATCAGCAGAGCTGAGCCAAAGCAAGAGGCTGTTTGCAAAATCATGTTCTGCTTTGGACCAGAGGGAGCTCTGGCTGAGTCATGTTCACTGCAGTTTTATGGCAGGCTTTCCTTGGGGCTTAGAGGAAAGTGTCCAACCTGTGCTGATCGCACAGGTTAACAACCTTTGGGCATTTGGTGCATTTCTGATCCGTGCTGGAAACAGCACAGAAATACCTGCAGTATTTATGCTACTCCCAGATAAATTCTGGATGAAAGCAATGCTGGATGGATTTTTCTGAGCACTGGGGGATGCACAGGAAGAGAAAAATGAGTCGTCTCAGTGTTTGTCTGCTTCCTACCTGTTTCCTGTGCTCAGTCACTGAGACATGTGTGTCTTGCCCGTGCAGCCACTTCCCTCTGCTGAACTGTAGCTCCTCCAAACACGTGGATGTGCTCCTGTGGTCTTCTCCTCACCCCGTGGGTCCGTCTCTGATCTCTGTTGCCACTGAAGGGAGCAATGGCTCTGCAGGCCCTTCTGGCCTGCCTTCCTCCTCGTTCATCTCTTCCTCCTCTTGTCTTTGCCGAATCTCCCCCTAATTCCTGCTGGGTTGGACTGCGTTGCCGGCCTTTCTCCACCCTCTGCTTCCTGGCGGGGCCCAGAGCAGAGTGGCTCTCCAGATGTGTTGGTGTTGTCTCCAGCTGTTTCTGGGGCCGGCGTGCCCTTTGCCGGGCTGGCTCCGGCCGTGGCCGCGTGCCCCCGGTGCCCGAGCTCCCGGGCGTGCCCGTGGAAGCTGCCAGCAGCAGGGAGGGCGTGCGTGAGGGCGCGACCGTGCCGCTGCTTCGCCAGTAACCGCGTGTCACGGCTTGTACCCCGCGGCAGGGCCGCCGCTCGGGGACGTGCGGGCGGTGGCACACGGCTCCGAGGGGGGACGCCGGGAGGGCAGAGCGCCTCGCGTTCTAGTAAGTAACAACACCCGGTGCTCTGTGTTGTGGTGGCACAGATCCATTTCCTCGCAGTAGGAGGCCGTGTGTCTGTGGTGACTGCCGTGCCGTCCAAGCATGTTTCTCTGTGGAGCGTGAGGGAGGGAGGAAGAGCCTTTTCCATCCCGGAGAGTGCTGTAGGCTGTGCTCCTCCTGCCCCTGCGGGCTCCTGGTGCTGGCAGGGGGCCTCGAGAGGAGCCTTGGACTGGCGCTTGCATCCTGTCCGTCCCTGCTGCATGCTGGAATGCGACCTATGGAGTGAGTATGGTGCGGGGTGGAGGCCAGCTGCTAACAACTCTCTTCTCTTTGCCTTTAGCCCCGACGAAGAATCTTCGCAGAAGTTCATTCCCTTTGTCGGGGTGAGTGTTGTCGTGGTGATGCTGTCTCAAGCAAGCTGGAATATGTTCTGAGGTGTTGACCTAAACCTTCCAGGTTTCTGGAGTCGAGCAGAAGCCATTGGGTGCTCTAAGGCAGATGATCAGCATGACAATCTGTGTGATATTTAAGCAAACCTCTAAGACACTTCAACACACTACAGGGTGTATTTTAGTTCTCAGACAGGAATGCGATGTGTCCCTGGAAACCTGATCAGAGGGATGCTGTGCCTAGCATTGCCCTGGTTGATTGTTTTGGCCACATTTGCTATTCCAGTGTCATTTCTCTGCATGCTTGTCACTGATGGTCTCCCATCCTCTTAGCATCCCATCTGTTCCTGGGAAGTAAAGAGTACATCCTGGCAGGAAGGCAATTTATACCACTGTTATTTATTTGGGATAGTCCCTCGTTTTTCCCCCTGTCCTTAAGTGTTCCCATCTGAGGTGCAGAGTGTCTGGACAGGGCCATGTTTGTTCTTCTGTCACTGTGTTTTGTGCACTGTGTGCTCTTTGCCTTTTCTAGCTTCCCTCCCCTTATTTGATCATGCCCTTCAATTCATTATGTTTTAGGTGTAAAGTCATTGACCTGCAGCCAGAAGAAATCCCTTGGCTGCTCTTCAGCTCTGGGATGTCCTCTTCCCAGTTCCTGCTGCTGTCTTGCCCGCTGGCCTTGCTGTGCCTGCTCAGTGTGACACTGACACGTCCCCTCTGTGTCCCCTCTGTGTCCCCGTGGTGCGTCAGAGCTCCTCTGAAATCCCAAGCCATTTAAAGAGCTTAGTCTCTCTTGCCCTCAGGCTGACCCTGCTTTCACTCTGGTGTCTCCTCATAGTGAGAATGTCTCTCTGCAGTACTCCTGAGATGACAATCTGCTTTTGTTTGTTGATGGAGAGATGCCTTCTGCAAAGGTGGAGAGACACACCTCCCCAGTTTGTGCCCTGCTGATAAGCTTTGCTGGGAACTTGTATCTCCCATGAACTGCGGTTTCTAGTGGTGGACTGTTCTTACAAAACAGCTGTTTCACCTTTCCCAGTAACATGGAAAGCCTAGAGGACTTGGAACATCCCAGACTGTTGTTGGGCTCTGCAAGCTTTCTTTCAGGACTGATTTGGTCCTGTATTTTGTGCAAGCAAATGGGGCTCAGAGTGTTTATCCAGTTTCTCTAAAATGATTGTCATCCTGACATTAGCACTGCTTTTTCAGTCTGAATTTGATTATCTGAAAGTGGTGGAATTGCTTTGTTGTGTACATACCATTGCCAACCCCCCAAAAAACTTGCCTTGAAAGCAGAGACTTACTTCCTGTGTCACTGGTGATGAGGGTCAAATCAGTCTGCTTGCTCCTGATTCTGAAGCATTCCTGACACAGTAATGCCCTGTGGAACACATCTGGAGAGAGTGAAAGGCCAGTTGCAGGTGTCCCACAAAGTCTGAGGCTGGACATGAGCACTGAGACTCTTCCCTTCAGCTGCAGCCTGCTCAGAGCTGTTGGACAAGGAAGAGAGGGAGCCAGTGACTTCTGGGTTTGCAACCTGATGTTGGCTGCACTCTTGGCTTTTGGGGTGCAAAACCTGGTGTCCTGCAGCTGGACAGTGCAGTCTCTGACCCAGAAATGGGCAGGGCAGTGCCATGCTGCTCAGCTGGGCTCAAAGTGGTGGGAGTGGAGCCTTACAAGGGGCCAGGCAGGCACAAAAGCCAGGCTCAGGCTGCCTTGGGCTGACAGCCAGTTGCCAGGAGATTGAACAGGATGTGCCTCTTCCTGGAGGGACAGGGGTCTGGCTGCTTTCCTGGATGGAGGCCTGCTGGAACTGCAGTGTTCTCATGCACCTCCCCGAGTGGAGGGAAGGGAAAGTGTTTAACCTTGTGTTCCTCCCATGTGTCTGAACTTGAGCATCTTCAGTCAGCCAGCTGAAGGAGGGAAAGGCCAGAAGAGATTTCCTGCCTGGCTTGCAGACCAAGGTGGCTGCAGGCGGTTGTTTGTGTTGTTTGTCTCTCCCCTAACCCTGCTCCCCTTGTTCACAGCCAGTGACAGTTTGTGGAACATCCTCTTGGTGTTTAACACATACAGCACAAATGGCTGCTGCACTCCAGAGCCTCTTTTGGGTGGAGACTGGCCAAACTGAGCTGCAGCCTCCTTCTCCCAAGCCAGTGAGCCCTCAGGGAGCCTGTGTACACACTGCTGAATTCATGGTGGCTTTTTCAAGACTGGATCTAAATGAGAATCCACCAGAGAGCCTGACAACTCTCCAGGATCTACTGTTGAGCATACATCTCCCTGCCCTCCAAACTCTGCAAAGCGTTTTGATTCTAAGAATTAACTTTTTTTTTTTTTTTTTTCGGACCCCTTATTACAGAAATGTGCTCCCTAGAGATGTGGTCCAGACATGGTCATGTCTGAACTTAATGACCTTCTGTTTTCAAACCACACAGCCTGTGTGACATCGTTGCTCATTCTAAAGCAGTTTTTATTGACCTGAGCTCCCTTGGCAGCTCTTTCTCATTTGTCAGCATTTGTGTAGGGTAGGCATTAGCCCTGGAGACAAGTTTCTTAAGGACCTTAAAAAGGCTCTCTTCTCTGCAGTGTTAAGAGTGATGATCCCTGTGTGCCATAGCAGATTATCACTGCAGAAGGTCTCTGCTTTTATATCACCAAGGGCCAGTTTATCTTTCTAGGCATAGTGTGTTCTTGGGAGTTTGTTTGCAGCATGTTCTGTTCCACAAGCTATTGCCAATGACATTTATCATTAATCTTGATGTACCAGCTGGTGACTGGCCACACAAGTTTGTGCCCTTATTACAGTGTGATCTGGATCATTCTGACCTGTCCGTGTGGTGGTTTGTCCCTGTCTGCCTCCAGAGGCTTTGGTAGGGGCTTTATCTTCATTGTTGGACACTTCCCTTGTTTAAAGAATAGATAACTCTGATCAGAAACTGTACTTTGTTGCTTCTGTGGTTTCCTAACAAACCCCAGCTATGCTGCACCCTGGCAGTGGCTGCTGCTGAGCAATGGAAGCAGCGTGTCTGTAATTAGCAGGTGCATCAAAGCAGTGCTGAAGGGATATTTCTGACCCTTCTCCTCCCTGGAGTTGGCACAGCTTGGAGCTGATGGGCTGTGCAGAGCTGGGCAGGTCTGTGACAGCTCTGCAGGGTCTGTGACAGCTCTGCAGGGTCTGTGCTGTCCTTTGTGTGGGTCAGGTAAGGGCTGTGAGCTGGCACTGCTTGGCTGGACATTGCCAGGACCTGCCTGGCTCTTAGAGGGCTCCTTGACTACTCTGACTGCAGGGACAGTGCCATGGAGAGTGCAGAGATGAGCTCAGTGCTGGGGTTTGGGTTCCTGAAGTTCAGGGGGCTCTTGTTTGATAGAGCTCTTCTGTTTTGCCCCCTTTAGGTGGTGAAGGTTGGAATAGTGGAACAATCTTCTGCAACATCGGGTAAGGAACATCTTGTGTGTGCTTTCTGTGTCCTGCAGCAGCAAGAGCCTCACCTCACAGGCTGAGCAGACTCAGTCATTGCTGATGCCTTGGAGCTGGCAGGTGGAGTTGGATTTTATTAGCTCCCAGTGGTTTGTCTGCAGGAAGAGAGCCCTCTCTCTTGGGAGAGGCCCTTTTTTCATTGTTACTTTACATGGAGCTTCAGGCCAGCTGAAATTCCCACACCAACAGCCAGGGAAGCTCTACTCTCACGTTTGTGCAAACACCATTTTTCTGATGTTGTCAGTGGGGTGGATTCACTGTTACACTTGTTTGAGGTTCCTGCTTCAGCCTGAGGAGGCAGTTCATCAGAAGTTCGTGCCTGTCTCCCTGCAGTGGGCTCAATTGCTCAATGAAATTGATCTCAGTGCCTGGGAACTTCAGGGTGGGCAAAACTTTAGACCCATTTATTTTTTATTGAGGGTGTGCAAAGCTGATATGCAGAAGGATGCTGTCTGCTTACATACACAGACATGGAGTGGTGCTGTTTTGTCAATGTGAACTTGTCTTTTTCTCCTTCATATGCACAGGAATATTGTTTTCGTTGTGTTGGGATTGTTTCTTGTTTTGCTTCACTGTCAAACCCAGATTCCTGTGGCCTGGGTGACACACAGCTTTGTGCATGGAGGCAGCCCTTCTGTGGGTCACTCCTTGCTGCCACAGTGCTCCCACCATCCTAAAGGGCCAGCAGGAAGGGGATGCAACTTTGGTTGTGGAGGGTGGAGGCAGATGGAAGGGGGAGATCCCTGTGCTTGCCCAGAGGTGCTGGATTCCAAGGGTGGTGCTGCCCTGCAGTGGTTGCAGGGGGAGATTCCCTGTAGGAAGGAGATCAGTGGGCTGGGCTGTGGCTGTGCAGGAGGCTCAAAATCAGCTGGGAGCAGACCCTAGGAGGGCAGATGGCAAAGGAGGAGTCCTGAGGAGTGTCAGTGTCTGTGCCTGCTGTGGACCCAGATGTACAGAGCCCCTTGGAAGTGTGGAGCCAGTCAGAACTGATGGGCCAGCTCACCTCTGGATTGAATCTGAACAAAACCTGTGCAGCAGGAGCGTGGACAAGGAGATTGAGCTTTAGCCCAGTGTTCTGTGCTGTGAGACAAACCCAGACAAACGGTTTGACTTCCTTTTTTCTAAGGTGACTCTGATGACGCAGCTCCCTCAAGTTCCGTTGTCCTTTCTTCCACCCCGCCTTCCGTGTCTCCTGCTGTGAAAGAAGCCTCCCCCACGCCCCCTTCCTCACCATCTGTTACAGGCAGCTTCTCCTCCCCAAGGTAAACCATGTTTTGTGTCCTTACAGCTCCATTGGCTTGCTTATCTGGCATGCACATGGCAGAGAACTCCAGAGGAAAGCCCATAGTTCTTCCTTCACCCCTAGCAAACATTTGGAGTTGTCACCTTTTCCCTTCTCTTTTGCCTTTGGAGCGACTGTGTCCTTGCTGAGGCTGCCAAGGGGCTGGGGAGGGCAGGGGGGATTTTGCACTTAGTGGGAAGGCTGCAGGATTCAAGGGCAGGATTCTCTTGGGAAGATATGTATTCAGAAAAATTACTGACTCTAAGTACACGTGGGTGCCAGGCTAATCCCTCATGATTGTTGTGTTTGTAGTGGCAAGTGAGTGGAAGGTCAGAGTGACTTTTGAAGGAGCTGATGACTTTCTCTGTGAGGGTAATGCTGGCAGTTGTAAGGTAGAACTGCAGCTCCCATTCATGTGTGTGCCTGAAAGCACATCTGAATAGCAAGGGTGCTGCACCTACAGGTAATACTAAGCCCTGGTTTAGCTGAAATTTTTAGGGGTGAAGGGAGGAAACACTTAGAAAGCTGCCAGTAAGACTTGCCCTGGCCAGGACTCTTCATTTTGTTGCTGCACAAAACGTTGGTGTAGCTGTCTAACACTTTGTGTGCAGTTCTAATACTCAGAGGCACTTGGTGAAGTTCCCCTTGATTTTGTTAACTCCCCTGAACCTCTAAGGGAACACAGCAGCAGCCTTGTGAGAAGGGGAAACTAGAAGCAGTTTAGGAGAGGAGAGGAAAGCGATAAGCCACTCAAGGTGTGCAAAGTCAGGGGGGTTTGGGTTTGTAGAGAGTGGCAGAGCACTGGGACAGGTGCCCAGGGAGGTTGTGGAGTCTCCCTCTCTGGAGACATCCCAAACCCACCTGGATGCATCCCTGCATCACCTGCTCCAGGTGACCCTGCCTTGGCAGGGGGGTTGGACTGGGTCACCTCTAGAGGTCTCTTCCAACCCCAGCAGTTCTGGGGTTCTCTGAAGCTGTGGCAAGAGAGTTGGGGCACACAGTGACACTGCAAGAGCTCAGTTAAAAGGGAGAGAGGAAGGGACCACATCTGCCCCTGCTGCTTCTGTGGCAGCAGCATCAGCAATCAAAGAGGGGTCAGACAGATTCCTGGGCAGCAGATCCATTAATGGCTACTGAAGGGTGTTTCAGGAACCTCCCCTCTAGCATCCCCACTCCTGTGATTGTCAGGCTGTGGAAGTGCCAGGGCATGCTCTGAGGCTGGGCTTATGTGCTCTCCCTAAGCAGCATCCCCTGCTGTCCCTGTTGGAGACAGAATGGGGACCTTTCATCCCACCCAGGGTGCCCTGCAACAACCTTTAACCTCTGACTTCTTAAAGTGGCATAAGAGTTCTCTTTTAACAGGAGGCTGTGGAGATGTGAAAGTGCCAGTTTAGGTGCCCAGCACTGGAAGGTGTTAGTGCCTGTTCACCTGTGCCAGGGGCCCAGTTCCCCAGGCCCCTCCTGGTTGGTCCCAGTGGTTGGATGGCAGGAGAGCCCTGTGTGCCCCAGCAGCAGCTGGCTGGCAGTGCAGAGAGCTGGGGGCTGGGCAGGCTTCGGGGAGCAGAGCTGAATTCTTGTGTGTGAGCTTTGTGTATGGGTTTTCCAAAGGTGGAAGTGGTTTGGAAGCTGGTGCCCCCAAGAGTGTAGGGTATTAAAGCTGTGAGCTATGGATGTGATAAATCTGAAACTGACACCCCAGCTCTAGGAATCTGGTACTTTTTGGTTTCGTACTGTGTGGCAAAATAATAAAAAAATGAGGAAATGCAGGTTCAACATGGTTCCATCTCCCCTGCTCTGTAAGTGACAGCACAGGGGGTGGAGGGTGACCCAAACTGAATGATTAAGCCACGTGTTTAACTGGGAAGGGAACATACAATATTGCCTGGGCCTGGTCAACATTGGGATGCTTTGTCTTTATGACTGAGTTGAGAAATGTGATGCAAAGGAGCCTTACAACTCAAAGCAGCATCTCCAAAGCATCATCCTTAAAGAATCTCACCTCTGAATATTGCCCTGAGAACCAAAAACCTGATTCTAGTCATCAAAGATGAACTCTGCTTTGCAGTCTGACTTTTAGCTGAATAAATGGCAAAGAAAAGGAAATGATTTGCTGAGAGGACTGTAAGGATGGGGTGTCCTTGTTTTACCTTGAGTTCCTTATTAGGCGGGTGGTGCAGAGGGTTGCATATTTCATTCAAGATCACAGATTTATCTTCCTTAACAACTGCCATTTCTCAAACTGGGGACACAGACTGGTAGATAAATTTAGGTTTTTGTCTAGTACTTGTGTATTATTCAATGCTGATTGTCACTGTGTAGGAGGAAGTATAGGCTGTCACTTGTGGGTCTGCTGAATGGTGAAGCTCTGCTCCCCTCAGGGTTCTCAGTGAGAGGCAGGGGCAGGAAAGGGCTGGAGCTTCCCAAGCTGCTCATCTTACTTTTGCTGGCTCAAGAAAGGGCTGGCAGCATGTTTTGGTGATGCACAGCTGCTACCACATGATGCACAGGAGTTTTCAACAACAGAGCATATCCTGAAATCTGCTGTTGTTTAGCAAATGTCACAGGGCTAGCAGAACATGTCTTTTTCCAACAGTGGAATTCTCCAGCAAGTGGCAAGGTTTGGGGATAGGCAATTGCAAGAAGCAAGTCAGGGAGACTGGGGAGTGAGTGCCTGATGTTCAGGGACCTGCCAAGTCTTTGTTCACCCCAGCTGAGAGTTGGTTTTGGCAGTGCTGTGCCTGGACAGAGTCACTCATCAGTGCTCAGGGGGCAGCAGCAAGGTGCTTACAGCCTCTTTTCCCCACTCAAAGATGAAGTAATCTGGGCCACCTCAGGAGCTGCCTTTGCTGCTGTGTCACAGAGCTCAGCATTGTCTAAGGAAAGTGCTTGTGTGCTCCCTTCCCCTTGTGACTGCAGCAGGTCAGCTTGTCTGGGCTCACTGAGGTTCTGTGCAATGAGACCTGGGCTGCATCTCTCAGGGGTGACTTCTTGGGCTTCTGTAATTGCTGAGTCTCACTATAAAATGTCACTGCCTGATTGCCCAAAGAGCCAGCTGTTTATCCTCTGACCAGCAGTGCAGCCACTCTGACAAAACCCTGCTGAGAGGCACGCAGGAATTACCACCTCCTCTTGTTTCCCAGCCAGGGCCTCGGTGCTGAGTTGATGGGCCTGCAGGTGGATTACTGGATTGCAGCTCCACCCGTGGACAGGAAGAGAGACCCAGAGAAGAAGGACCCCTCCACCACCAAAAACACACTGAAATGCACTTTCCGGTCCCTGCAGGTCAGCAGGTTACCTGCCAGCGGCGAGATCGCCACCACGCCAACCATGTCCATGACTGTTGTGACAAAAGAAAAGAACAAGAAAGGTAAGGTGTCCTTCTGCCCCTGTCCTGCTGCTCCAGAGCTGCCTGACTTGTCAGTGCTGGATTACAGCACCTCAGTCCTATCTTTATCCCCAAAATCCTGATCGGTTGATGAGGAGTGACTGTGTGAAGTGATAGGGTTTGAAAGGGTGGTTCCTCTGCCTGGGGTGAAAAGGGGATGTGTCACCCTGATGGCTGAAGCAAAGATGATATAGCCCAAAAGGACAAAGGTGGGGACAGGACAAGGACATGCAGAAGGCCATGCCTGGACAGTTTCCCTGTGTTCCTTGGGAGCTGGTGCTGTGTTGGGATATTGGATTAGATAAGAGGCAGCTCGTGCCCCAGCCACCAGTGAGGGTAAATGAGCCTCTCCTTTCTGGCAGTGTGCTGGAAACTTGGGATAGCTTTACTTTCTGGGATGATATCCCCATCCTATGAGCCTTTAGCTCAAAAGAGCCACAGAGAATGAAAGGGGCATGTAAGGGAAAACAAAAGCCCAGCAAGTATCACAGATCCCTGTGAAGTGACAAAACAGGGAAACCCCCTGAACTGGAGTCTGGGGCCTCCCACTCTCCTCCTGCACCCACCACCCCACAAGAGCCAGTGGGGTGATTCTGAACCTGAAGCAAAGTCCTGGGAGGAGCAGCTGAACTGGGGGTGCTCAGCCCAGAGAAAAGGAGGGTCAGGGTGACCTTATCACTCTCTACCACTTCCTGAAAG
>VYZP01072884.1:76680-109704 GCA_013400635.1 Hypocryptadius cinnamomeus | reverse complement strand
GGAGGGGGGCTGCAGAGATAAGTCAGGCTTTGCTGTGCACATGTCTTGTCGCTATTTATCCCCTCGCTGCCGTCACGTGAGCCTGCACAAGGAACAAAGGCCCTTTGCTCACCCAGCCACAAGGAGCCCTTTAAGCACTCCAGCACAGCCCCAGAGTACCCTTCCAATTAGCCTTTAAACTGTGCCACTAAAACAAATAAAGAAAACCCTTTTATGCAACAATGTTACCTCTTCACCACAGAAAGTGGCATTGCTGGGGCATACACATCCCCCATCCACAGGGAGAGAAAATTCCTAAATTTAGGCATGTTTTCTGCCCTCCTTGTATCCATCAACAGATCAAGCTTTTCATTAATGGTATTCACCGAACTTTCTAATTTAAAAGATGAAATCACTCCTGCACAGTACCTTAAAGAGGACAGTTATTTTAGACCCCCATTCCAGAGAAAGCAGTATAAAACAACTTATCCTCATTTCCAACGTGAACTAGAAGCAGTGCCGTAAAAAGCAAATGCAACTCCAGCCCAGAGTTCAGAGACTCAGAGGATTTGTGCCCAAGGATCAGTTCAAGACTCGAATCCTTCTGGCTCAGAAGGCAGCAACCTGAGTGCCATGTGTGTGTGTCTGTGTGTCCATGCATCCCTGTGTGTCCATGTGTCCAGGCATCCCTGCCCGTGTGTCTGGGCATCCCTGTGTGCCCGTGTGCTAGCAAGCACTGTGCCACAACAGGGGGCCTGCAGAGCACCAGACCTGCTCCCGAGCACTCAATCCTGCAGGATTGTTCCAGCAACCCCTACCCTCACTTGAGCCAAGTCACCTGATTTCAGCACCTCAAAATGAGTCAAAATGTGCAGAATCAGGCTCTACAGCAGAAAATCAGCTCCTCTGCTTAAAACCACAGCAATCCTCGCCTGCCAGTTCTTTTTAATCGCTAGACTGACAGCCATGTGGTAAAGTCGACAGCGCCAAGTACTTGTCATTTCATCGGCGCTGCCAATTCCCATCTTGCTGAGACAATGACACATCAAAAATAGCTTTCATCTGTTTATATACTGCATGCTCGGCAAACTATGTCACCAACTGCTGGTGTGGAAAAAAAACCCCTTTTTTTAATCAATTCCATCCTGGAAAAAAAATAAGATTACGCACTCTCTGAAAAACACGAAAAATGCATTCCATATCTTGGGAAACCTTCAGTGCATGCCATATTTCATTGCAGATAACTATATCCTGGAAATAGTTATTAGAGAAAATCATAATTCTCACTCTTTACTAACAAAGAGCAAAGAAGTAATAACCCAAACCTTATTTCTGCAAAATGGTTTCTGAAGCTGCTGAAAATATTCAGAAGATAGAAGCAAATAGCCAAAAGCATCCTTCCTAATAAAAATTGAAGTCCTTTGCGCACACCAACCAGATACCAAAAACAACATATGCAAAAATTCAGTTTTTCTTCACAGTTTCATTGGTCTTCCTGACAGCAGGAGTCACATTCTTTTGTTCCCGTCTTCCTGGGCTATTCAAATTTGCTACTTCTTGGTGGACACCAATTCTAGAAAAAATTCTCCTCCCTTCTGATCTGATGAGCACCTGAGTTCACAAGAATATACCATGCATACATGAGAGCACACCATGCATACATGAGAATATACCATGCATGCACGAGAATATACCATGAAACATTTATATGTGCCTTTTTTGCTTTTTTCTTCTCTCCTTCCACAAAGGGTAAAAACAGTTTGAAGCACCAAGGAAATCCATACACTTAGAATACAGGCTGAAGAGCCGAATTAGAAGATTACATCAGATAACCCTACAGCTGAGAAACTATACCAAACAAACACCATGTGGCAAGCAACACCTAAAACTTGCTTTGATTCTTCATAAAACTCATCCTGTACTTCGCTGAGAAGCGTGAAAGGAACTGCAGAAATTCAGGAATAAGAGCTCTTTCATGGCTAAAAAGAATCTTAGGCTTAAGACCAAAATTTACCTTTTACCAACTAATTTTCATCTCAAGTGTTCTTTTTCTAACAGCAGAACATATGAAACTGTTTCAGCAAAAATGGGATCCATAGCAGCTTTGGAAGGGAGTCCCAGTTGGGATTGCAGGAGACAGCAAGATTCAGGCTTGACTTAGGGAACCCTCATGACAGCCTAATAAATCAGAAAAACGTATTTTTCCAACTTGTAGATTAAGACAAATACCAATTTGGTGATAGCATGCTTTTGAGCAGCCGTGCTTCCAAAGGAAAAATGACTGTTTACACTAGCCTGATATTGTAATAGATGGACGCACACGGATCATTAATTATGTCCCGCAGATGGAAGTGGGCTGCGAATCCATGCAACACAACCCACAGGTCATCAAGCTGCTGAGGTGCAACTTTGCTATCTTGAAATGAGAGGGGAAGAACGGCAGGAAAGATGAGACTGTGCCAGCTGCAGACGGCTCTTGAGTGCTCCTCCGCCCTGAAGAGTCACACCATGGTGCTCCTACCACTGTTTACTGAGCAGCAAGTTCAACCAGTACTTCTTCACACAGCCAGACTCGTTCCCACTGGATGCCACTGAAGTCAAAGGTGGAAGCATGCTTTACATCATAAGGATTATTAAGTATGGATGAACTGGATGCGACCTCAGTCAAAAAAGAAAAAAAAACCAAGCACCCAGAGCAAACCCCCAGCATCAGCTGCCAAGGGCTGGTAATATGGGAAGTCTCTCCTTTTGTCTGTATGTGTATTTTTAATCCTTTTCTCAATCACTGACAAGTACTAAAGACAGCAGCCTAGGCAGTACAGATCTGCAGCCTGATTCCACACGGAAGCTCTTAGGCTTTCCCAAGTACACTTGGATTTTTGTGTAGAAAAAGCTTAAGTTTTTGGAAACAGGCTTTTACATCAAGACTGGCAGCTCACCGGCATCTTAAAAAGTAGGAATCAGCCCTAAGTGCAGTTGAGAAAGTATAATACCAACATAAAGCAACTAAGCAAAGGAGAAAGTTCCTGTTTTCTCTTTATCAGGATTTAATATCAAGTTGGCTAAGAGGAGTTGCACAGCTCTATGGAAAAAGCAAGTTTTCTTAGCCCTACTCCCCTCTTTTCAGACATTTTCTTCCTTAGGAAGAAGCAGCAGGTAAATTGAAACAGCCCTCCATGCCCCTCAGAACCAGCTGTCCTGCCAGCTTCTGGGAGAAAAGTTCAACTGTGAGCTTAGAAAAGTGCTTTGGAAACACTGCTCTGAAAGCAAAAGCTCCCCCCGAGGAGGTGGTGATGTGGAAGCAGATATTGATAAACACAGATATTAGCTGTTGCTCTGCTCTCGCAGTCCAAATCAAACAAGTGGAAATAGGAGAGAATTATGTACACATTAAAATTAAATTCATACTTTAAAATACTATTAGCAAAAGACTGGTAAGAGATCAAATGCAATGCACTTCCTGTAATTGCTGAATTCCTTTGGGATTTGTTTTCTTTTTTTTTTTTTTTTCCCAGTAAACGTATTCCGTAAGAGGAAAGATATTCACATATGGTTAAATTTTAATTTGGTTAGTTATATAAACTACATGCCACTATAAAAATTCTCACCAGTAGTTTCAATTCCATAATCACAAGCTGTTATTCAGTTTTCATGATTACACGTTCTGCCCGCTCAGAAGTTTGTCCTTCCACTTCAATCATGGGTTAAGCAACTAACAGATGCATTTAAATCAGACTGTAAAAGAACTTAGTGAACTTTCCAAGTACAAAATATACTAAAATTAAGCCTCACTTTGTTGTCATACTTCATCAACTTGTCATCACCTTCATCATGTACCCAAAGGTAACATTGTTCAAAATCACGACAGGGCACAAGAACATTGCATAAAAAAGACAAGGTAAATTATCTCTCAGTTTAATATTCTTTAATGTCTCCAAGTAAAAGATAGTATTTTTTTTAATAAAAACACAAAGCAAAGCTTCTATAGAAAAACATTCCCCATTAAAAGCTATCTTAAAATGCCATGCAGCAATCACTCAAAATGCAGTCTTACTATAAAAACACAAAGCATGCTCTTAGCATAAAAATAAAGATCATCATGAGATGGGGCTTTAGTCCAAATTTAAAATTAATTAAAACTTATCATATGCAAGTGTTGGATGGGGCTGAGTATATGACTCAGTGCTCATGTCACCTTCAATCACAGTGACGAATCTGCTCTTCAAGACAAAGTCTGAGAGCTATGGGTAAAACAACTTATTACTGTTAGCGCTAATTAATCCAAACCAAGCTGTTTCTAGTTCTTCAGTACACAGAATAAACTAGATACAGGCTTCTCCCATGCTTCTAATTAAAACAGGAAAGTCTTCAAATCCATGGTTACAAAAATGTTACAAAATGTTAAATAATTTGCCCTTTAGGGCCCTTTAGGCCCCTAATCATTGGAATTATTTGTGAATGAAAATCTGAGAGCATGTCAGTATTTTCTTCAGTATCCATGCCCTAGAACATCCATCCAAAACTAAAGATAACTCCTCATACAGCAGCCTCCTACACACACCAGAAAAAAGGATGTTCCCAAGCAATCAAGGTGAACAAGCATCAGGAGGAGAAATTTAAATGAGAAGGAATAAGAGACCAAAATTCCCACTTTAACAAAGATTACAGCATTTTCTCAGTAGTACTTTCCACAGTAAGGTGTTTCCAAGGAGTGGTTAACACGTGCATGCAATTCCCAAGAATACAGGCTACAATAAAAATATTTACTTTTAGGCTACAAAGGCAACCCAAATAATACTGACAGCCTCAACCTCGTGGCAATCAGCACAGCTTCAAGCACAGTAAATAATCTCCAAGGAGAGCGATAACATACAGCCATCCCAAGAACTGTGAACAGGGTTCAGGGGACAAAGACTACCCATGTTAAGAACAGGCATCACCAAAAGAACATCTTCCCACTCCATACAATATACAGGGACACATGACCTGTAACACTGCCCAACGCCAGAGCTGGAATTCTCATCTCACCAAATGTTGGGGATTATTTGGGATTTGGCCAGCATGGTGCAGAGCTGAGTTGAACAGCAAATGCATAATGACCCTTCAGAGCAAGATTAGCCTAAGGAATCATTATTTCTAAAAGATAAAGAAAAAAATAAAGTGTGTGACAGCTATGCTGTCAAAAACCAGTACTTTTCAATCACTGAAAAATGAAAAGCCCCCACCACTCTCTACTTAAGCCTACAATGGAAACCTTTTTCTTTGTGCTGAAGTTATCCAATTCTCAGATCCAAATTTTGCACCAGCTGGGACTATTCTTTTATCCACACAAGCTTCCATTCAGTTTTCCTACAAACTGACATTACAATAAAGTGCCACCACATTCCACCTGCCCATGTTTTAGGCTATGCTGCAAAAAGAGAACTGCTGCAAGAATAACTGCACACCTACCGATTCCCAACTTCTGAGCAAAGAAATCCAACATACTAATTTAGGTTTTGCCTATTTTTACAGGGTGGAAGATAACTTCTCATTTCCATCAATGTTACCAAAACACACTTACTCACAGACCGAAGGCTGAAGAGCTCTGGCTGGTGAGACAGCGCTTGCTGAAGGTCCTCCTCATTCCAGGTGTCCACCACCAATCCCTGCCTCTGCAGCCAAATTCACCCACTGAAATCCACCTACGTGCTTTTTGCCTGCTCTAAATTAGAGAGGCATCAGAGCTCCAGCTACCTCTGTCCACGGCTGTGTGATACTAAAACTCTGGGGCAGGCACTCCTTCCCCTCTTTCTGGCTGCCACCAAGGACACACTTCCAGCAGCACACCACCCACCCCCATGGCTCACCTGCAAGCACTCAAGGAGGTGCTTGGCTGTCCCCCCATAGTTCAGTTTCCTTGTGTACCATAAATGAATTGAAAAGGCAATCTAAACAAATGCTAGCTCAGTTAGTTGCTCTGCCAAAAAGCTGAGCGCAGGAATTTAGTTAGGAGTCCAAAGGTCTTTATCCTAGAACCCTGAATCATCCATCACAGCTGAGTACTAGCAACTGAACACACCAGCAACTACTATTTGCAAGCTGAATATGGGAAGCATAATAATTTTCCAAGCAAAACAGAGGATACTGACCACATGACCCCTCCTCATGTGATTAATCAAAGCATGTTTTGAATTTAAATAAAACTACAGCAGAAATTCCCTTGAGTCACTCAAATCTCACCATAAAAGCAAATTCTGGTTTGCTGCAGGCAAAGCATGCAAATATCCTTGAAGAACCATAACAAGCAAGCAAAGAAAAGGTTGGTCAAAAATCCAATGCCATCTGCACTGCTTTACACAGCTGGACAGGACTTGAAAGAATTGGAGGGCCACAGTTATGCCAGACTTGCTTTTCTACTGTTTTTCAATCACCTTTCCTCACAGAAAAATTACCTCATGCTAGCAGGTTTGGGGTTTCTTTGTTTTTCAGTCTGTAATATGGCTGTAGCAGTTCTACATCTACAAGACACCCCATCATTTGCTCCCCTTCTGAATTCTGTGAGCAAGCAGACTTTGACAGAAATCTATTAACATGCACGTGATTCATGGCACCAGTCAGAAAGCAGAGTGAAGCCATCATTAAGAAAGATAAAGGAGACAAGCTGAGGGGATATTCCCCTAAATAAAGGGATTCATCTAGGAGGTGCTTTTTCACACAATAAATAGTGCAGATACACCTAACTGGAAAACAAAAAAGGCAAAAAAGAACAGTAAACTTTGTAACTTGGGGAAAAATCAATTTCTACGACTCACTGCCAGCCAGTTTAAATGATGCTGCTTCAGAGCAGTTTTCTTCTGTTGTTTTTTGTTTGTAACTAAAGACTTGTGTTAGCACTTTTTTCAGAGAAACCCATGAAGCATCTAGTTGAACACAGTGAGAGGCTTTTCTGTGTACAGGGATGCCTGGTGCTTTGAAGCAGGTTGCACAGTAACAAGAACCCCAGAGCACGCACAGGCTTCACTCCCTTGACTGGGGTGGGGCTTCCTGTGGGTGTGCTTGAAAAGCAGGGGGAAAGCAGGGGGAAAGCAGGTACCAGGGAAGAATGATTGAGCAGACAGGCCTTTGCATCCTGCAGCCATGCTGTGGGAGGGGCAGCTGCTGCCCTTCTTGGCTCTGCTTCTAACTGCAAACCCAAACAGCAATGACAGCAGCAGACCACTATTTTTAATTACACAGCTGGGATCATCTGTTCCCTGAAGAACTCTTTAATTGCCCTTTGCTTGACAACCTCACCCCCCTTTCACAGCCACCAGGTCGTGAGCACCTCCCCATAACAGCACTGAGCTCCCTGAAACACCATTTTGGGGGTCTTTTACTCAGGTTCTTTCTTTCCAGAATCAAGGAACTCTAGACACATAAGGACTGCATAAGTCATCACAGACCCACACACATGAAAAAAAAAAAAAAAAATCACAACATAAATATGAACACTTTCCACCCAAATATCTCAATACTAATCCACATCAGTACGGGAATTAGAGGGGCAGAGAAGCCTCACAACAACAGCACAATCTCTACCGCGTGCTTCAGTTCCAGAGCACCTGGTTCTGCTGGGTCACACACCTGCTACTACCAGGGCCCCATCTGTGCACCTTGTGGCTTACAGGGAGCACAAGGAAAGCACTTGATGAGGGACCTATGACACCCCTAGCTGGGGTTCCCAGGCCCCTACAGAAGCAGAAAACAGCTAACCTATTCATGCCTACCTGTGGGAGAAGATAATGCACACACTGCATCTGAGAAAACGCTGAAACATTTTAAACACTAATACTTTCACCTTAGTACACCCCCTATGAAAACCCAAAGTGCAGGTGCCTACAGAGTAAAAGGTATTTCAAAGAAGATTCCCTGTAGGCATTCCCAGGAATGGGAAGCTGCCTATCCTGCAGGTTAACCCAGCATCAGGGAGGTGACAGGGTGGGAGTCACCTGACCCTGCACCCTCACAGTGCCAGCAAGGTAGCCCAGACTTCCAGGGCAGGTCACAAAACTCGCCAGCCCGCACTGCAAACGGCCATTCCTCCAAAGCCTGTGAAACTAGCAAGCTAATCCTCTATGACAGGTAGCATTGGTAAAGCACCTATAGGAAAATGAAGTGCCAAGGAAGGAAAATGTCTGGCAAACACCCCTGAAGTTTATAGCAAAGTAAGTTCATAAATCTTATGAAATTAACTTTGTTTTTTTTGTTCCATTAAAACACCCACTCACATATTCATGGAACAATTCATGAATATCATTCTTCCCTTTCCCTCTGCCCCCAGCCCTTTTCCACCAGCTCTGGAGGTAGTAAATTAAATATTAAGAAAGTTTCCACTGTAAGTTTCGGTTTCTGGCTTCATTTAAACTTCATCATGCTGCAGCTATTTCAAAAATTCCCAGCCAGTCCAGAGCTGCAAATGACACCCATCCATAATGGGAAAATTAAGTGCTTAAAATTAAGTACCTCTCACTTAAGGCAACGAAAATATAAAGTCCAATCACAAAATGTTTGGCATGTTCTTTCTCACTCTACGTTTCTATAGCTTCTTGCTTTGAATGAACCTTGGGGAAAGATGGTGCTTATTAGCGTCCTCTGCTTTAGCATTAATTATTCCCAAACCATCACCTAAGTATGCTCCCACTCCACTGCAAGAGCTCTCCGCTGTTATATGAAGACTGTGAATCTGTTTAGTTACTCTCTGGTCCACCCTGCTGTCTAATATGTTACTAGGGACATGAGGACAACCCAAAGACTCAACTTTGATCTCCCTCATTATCTTGAAGAGCTACCAAGTTTCCTTCAAAAACGTGGCTGCGCACAAGCTGGGAAAAGAATATTTCAGCTTAGAAAACCACTTCGAGCTGCACCTTCAGGGAGCACAGGGCTGCAGAGCCCTATCAAAATGAAAGTCTTCAACTCAGTCATGCAAGAATCATGAGAACACACAAGTCTACATGCATGTTACAGACACATGGACATAAGTCTTTATACATATCTACATACCTGATGTACATGTATAGACGCATGTATATAAAATATAGAGAGGCACACATGTACACCACATACCTGGCTGGGAAGGGAAGCACAAAGGCATCTTGCCCCACTGCTGTGAGCAGGAGCAGTGCAGGTTTACACAGACATATTTTCACCAACCTACCACAAGAATACTAATGCATAAATACCAAGACCAAAAATACTAATGAGTACAAAAGCCGTGTAATCATTTTCCCAGATTAAATCCATCTGTCCAACAGAATCCATCTGTCCAAGGAGCTTATTAAGGCTGGAATAAGTCTTTTATTAGTCGGGTTACTAGGATCCAAGCCTTATCTCTGTCACCTTCAAGTCCCTCCCAGGCTGTCAGCCGGCGTGCAGCTCCAGCTGCCCCCACACACGGTGAGCCTTTGCCATGGCTCCTGCTGCAGCACAGAGTCCCCTGCACCTCCCAGATCCAGGGAAGAAAACTGGGGAAGTAGAGAGTCCCTTTTCCCTTCTCCTTCTTGCCCTGCTTAATTGTGTTCAGGAGTCTGACGCTCTAGCAGCAAAAGTAATGCTCTGAATGACTCTTCTCACCCATAGAACACAGGAAGAACACCAGTGCAAGCTCCCCAGCCTCAGCAGAGCCCAAGCTTTCAGGTGTGGCACAATCCCACCACTGTGCCCCGCTAGCTATGAAGGGAGTCACTCAAACCCAAACTTGGGCAAAGAGAAGGTGGGTAATGTCTTCATAAGCCTGCAAGGGCACAGTCCCAGCAGCCAGCCTTGCCTGCCTAAGCACAGCGAAGCAGGAGGCGAACAGTGCCTCATCAGTCTCCCCAGCTGCTATTCAGAAGCAGGCAGGCGCCTGGAAAGCCAAGAGACTGCTAAAGTTCAGCTTTGTTTGATGCTTGGCATGGTCCAGAGCAGCGGCCCAGGGAAGCTGGCACTGGGAGCATTTATAGGAGAAGGGTCTCCCAAAAATGGAAAGGAGGGGAGGAGCAGCCAAACAGAGACATATTCCCACCATGGATGCCAGAAAAGAAAGGAAATGACCAGAGAGATTTAAAAAAAAAAAAAAAAAAAAAAAATTTGCTCAAAGCAATTTATGCGAGGTTACACCAGGCAAGAAAAAAAGGGCATAGATCAGTTTAATTTGGAAGGGAAATTGCAGCAAGAGCACCAACCACATCACTTTTTTTTTTTTTCCCCAGGCTTGTTTATATAAAAGACATCCATCAACAATATGTTACAATTACAATACAAGGAACAACTCCTGCTCCTTTGCAGATATACATTGGGGGTTTATTTATTCTTCTCAAACACTACAGGAACTTATTCCTGTGTTTTATAAACTCTCTATAAAATAAATATATGTTTACAGGCTGACAAAGTACCAGCTGATACACTGCAGCAGACAAGAAACAGTGGTAAGGAAGAATTAAGTCAAAACATCCCAACACAGTGTCGTATCCATGTTTACTGCTCATGACCTCTTCTACAGGAGGCCCAAATCCACTTCACTAACTCACTGCCACATGAGCAAGGACATCAAGCAGAAGCCACCACCATAATCTCTGTACTTTATACACAAACTACATAACAAAAATACACATTCTGTTGAAAAGAGGAGGATGATAAAACTGCTTCCAATCTCTGTGGCAGTACCTCTAAGTCATTACAAGTGTGGACCATTAAGACAGCATAGATGGGAAGGATCTATAAAACTCAAGGAAGCTCTGAACACAGCCTGTTTTCCATGCTTCAGTGAGTGCAAATCCTTAAAACAAGATCTCTGTGTCAAAGACAGCCCTAGAACTTCTCTTTTACCTCCAAATCACTCCCCCTCCTTTGCATTTGGAAACACTGGATGAAGTGGACTGCATCCAGCATAACCACACACACATGAACAGTGTGTGAGCACATGCATACTGGAAAGAGGGAGAAGGGAAGAGCCTGTATCTCCCTCCTCATCAGGGCTGGGGCAGGCATGTTGGAAAAGCTCTCTGAGAAACTCCACCACAAACCAGGATAAGTGAAAAGCCAGCATGGCGCAACATCGTACCTGACCTATTTCACCCATTTGACTGGGCTTATTTTAGCACAGTGAGATGAGCTGCAGAAGAGTTTGTTTTCACACAAGTATGTAACCACACCTTCTCACCCTCCCAATTAAGAAGAAGAAACGCAAATTTTCCTTCCATTATTTAAGTCACCAAAACAACCTATTTCTCAGAAATCTAGATAGAAAATATCAGTATGAGATAGCCAAAATTTCATATGCTAAACCATCTCAAAAACAAAAAGGACTGACAGCTCTGCATTTTGCACCAGAACGTACAATTTTCCTCTCACATTTCCTATTTCCCAAGAGGAAATAAATGGAGATAATAGGCAGTGAAATGTGCTGAGAGTAATAACCATCAGTGAGTATAACCTATTAAAAAATTAATTTGTTTCTATAATTTCCACAACACTAATCTGCCCTGATACCTCAGGAATCAGTAAGAGAATTACTGTACTTGTTAGAAGAGGGGCTTTTTATGGGACCCCTAATTGTTGCAAATTAAACAAACCTAATGCTGTGTCTATAAAACATACAGTTTCAAGTATAAACAGCTTCTCATCTTCTAAGCAAGGGGAAGTACTTTTCTCCAAATGACTGTGCTCTTCCAGCTCTTGCTTATACTGTCTAAGCTTAGTCAAGCACACCTTGTGCTTTGGAGGACATGCCCCCTTCTGCATCTGGTAAAACAGTATTTTACACTTGCACATGATACACCTTCAGGCCTCCCTCTGAAGTCATTCCCTCATTGTGCCCGAATTTTGAGTACAGAGAGTCTTCACCAGGGCAACAAAGCTCCATTTACACTTAATCTTCACTGAAGAGAGAAAAGGAGGAGAGAAAATGAAGAGGAGAGACAAGGGAGAAAAATCAGAGGCAGAATTAGGAGAGAAGAGAGGAAAGAAGAATGAAGAAATAACAAAGCAGAATGAATTTAAGCCAGACCTCTGAACAAGGACTTTTTACTCTAGCCTTACTAAGGGCTTGTCTACATGGGAAAGTCAGGGCAAAGGAAGTGGCAGTGTGAATTTTCAGCACACTTTCTTTCAGCAGACTAAATTAACCTGCCCAACAGGCGCTCTTAGTGCACACTCAGCATCCACAGGGGGAGTTAGTGCAGAGCAGCTAGCGTGCTGTAAATTCACACCCTAGCTTACTGCGCACTAACTTCCCCATGTAGACAAGCACTAAGCTGCTGAAGCCTTCATTTGCCTAAACACTTTTTTTTTTTTTTTTGTCCTCTCAGTGGACTAGTTCTGGAAAACAGGGCATCACTATTCTAAAGCAGGGGGAAAAAAAAAGTCAAATGCTTATTCTTCCAGTAAAGGAAATCAGAAGCACACACAAAAGTGCCTGAAATGATCCACAGGCTAATTTGTTTTTCCCGGGCCTAATCCAAGACCCAGAACCCATGCAGATGAAAGCCCCCAGCATAAATGGCACCAGTAAGAACTCACAGGCCAAACTATTGGGTTTGAGTGGCAAGGTACTGATAGCCAGGGGGTTATAGGGGATTCTTCTCTGAGAAGCTGCCAGAAGCTTCCCCTATCCGACAGAGCCAACACCAGTCAGCTCCAAAACAGACCTGCTGCTGGCCAAGGCTCAGCCCAGCAGAAATGTTAGTAATGACTCCAAGATAACACATTTAAGGGGAGAAATTATTGTGTGGAAGTAACTGTGGCCAGAGAATCAAGGAGGAAGAATGTGTGAGAGAAACAACTCTGCAGACACCAAGAGGTCAGTGAAGGAAAGGGAGAAAGTGCTCCAGGTGCTGGAAGAGATTTCCCTGCAGACCATGGTGAAGACCACAGTGAGGCAGCTGTGCCCCTGCAGTCCCTGGAGGTCCATGGTGGAGTAGACATGCACCTGCAGCCCCTGCAGACCCCACACTGGAGCAGATGGATGCCCGGAAGAGGCTGTGACCCTGTGGGGAAGCCCACACTGGAGCAGGCTCCTGGCATGGAAGACCTGTGGAGCAAGGAGCCCACAGTGGAGTGGGTTTGAGGGCAGAACCTGTGACCCCTTGGTGGACACAGCTTGTTCCTGAAGGACTGGGGCCCATGGAAGGGGCTCATGCTGAAGCAGTTCATGAAGAACTGCAACCCACGGGAAAAACTCACATTGGAGGAGTTTGTGGAGGACTGCCTCCTCACCGTGAGGAGGAAGCAGTGGCAGAATCAACCAATGATGAACCGACCACAGCCCCCATTGTCCATCCCCCTACACTGCCCTACTGAGGAGGTAGAAAATAATGAATAAAGTTAAGCCTGGGAAGGAGAGAGTGGTGGCAGGAAGGTGTTTTTAGAATTTATTACTCATTATCTTACTCTGATCTGATTGGTAATAAATTCAGTTAATTTCCCTAAGCTGAGTCTGTTGTGTCTGTGATGGTAACTGGTGAGTGATGTCCTCCTGTCCTTATCTTGACCCACGAGCCTTTTGTTATATTTTCTCTGCCCTGTCCAGTTGGGGAGGGGAATGATGAAGTGACTTTGGTGGGCACCTGGCATCCAGCCAAGGTCAAACCACCACAGCCAACAACTGGTCTTCAACTTCTCCCAGGTTCTGCCTGTCACACCAACACAGAAAACTCCTGAGAGCAGTAGGGAAACAGGTTGCACCCCATCAGTGGGGAAGCAAGATGCAATCTCCCAGTGCCAGCAGGCTAAGCTGATGGTGCCTGAGAAAAGGTCTACACCACGGACACAGTTCAGAACCAGTTGCTTCTCTCTCTATTAGTTAAAGAGGGGTTTTTCCCCATATTGGGTGATTCATATCAAACTTGTCAGCCTTTCCTTATTAGCTGCCTTTAGTGCAGTAAGGTACCAACATGGCTCTGAGCAGGCCCTGACACCCTGATGTCACTGTCTCAGAAGCTGCCTGCACAAAGCAGGGACTTTTCCTGCCTCAGTCCCTTCCTGCTTTTGGGTCCAAACTCATTGCACCTTGTTTGCAGTCCCACTGGGGGACAGCCAGGCACCCCACAGCAGTGACAGGTTAACCAGGTGTCTAGGAAAGCAAAGCAGCATAGCAAGCCCCAGCTCTATCCTCTCGTCTGTCACCAGACAGAGCAACCAGAGCAAAGCAAAGTGACCAGACTTCAGACTCCTGAACCATTCCCAGCACTTGTTTATCCCTAAAACAATTACAAGGTTAATATTGCATGGGAAGGGACAGAGAACCTCTCCCGGCTCACAACTCTAATTTTACATGTTTTTTACTTTTTGTGCCTTACTTTCCCCTTGATAGTGAGAAGAAGAAGAAAAAACACAAGGTACGATTGAGGGTGTACATGCCTCAAGAGCTGCGTGATCTGTATTCTGAACAGAAAGTAGCTGGTGCCATCTTTGACCTCCCACACCATCAAGAATCACATTTCTCATTTACTATTGGTAGAACAGAGCTAAAGCAGAAACTATAAAAACTATAGGACAGATTTAGCCCTACATGGAGTTTTCATCATCTTAAGGATCACTGCCAAGGCCTCAGTCCCATCAGGACACCACCTTCAAGGAGGAACATCACCAAGCAAAGGCAACCAGTGAAGAGCTCAAGTACCACTGCCACCAAGGGTTAGTTAGACTTCCCCTCTTAAGTCTTAAAAAACTTTCCTTCAAACCAAACCAACACAAACAAGGAAGCCAACTGGTTGACTTCAAGTTTACCTCTTCATTGAAAGTTCAGTGATTTTTAGGGCATGAACTGGAAAGGCAGGAAAAGCAGGAAAACTAATTCCTCTGAACAAGACTTTTAAAAAACCAAAAAAACCCAGACAGAGGCAAGTGATAAACCCCATGTTTTTCAGACAGCTCTGCTGCCTTCTCCCTGCAATACCCTGAGCTCTAAATGATCTGCAAATTAACCAAAACATGAAACCTGACTCCATGCCCTTGCTCTGCACAATACAATCAGCCTGCAAGACAGTCCAACCATGACAAAAAGGTTTCAAGGAAAGTTGTTTAAATATATTACTGCCTGTCAACATTAGATTTTCTACCAATACTGTACAAAACACGGCAGTCCCTTTTAAATTGGGTGGGAAAGACTATCCAAGGAGGAGAAAAATTCCCAGAAAAAGCAATAATCGGGGAAAACAAAGGATGGCAAAGTGACTTTCAGCTTTCAGCTCTTCTACCTCAAGCTATGAACAAGCTAATCAGATCAAAACCAGATCTAGTCCTTGCATGCATCACAGACTGTCAGTGAACTCTCAGCGCAGAAACTGACGTCGACAATTGCTCTTCCATAGACTTCTCTGGAATGAACAAAATCCTGATGCTCTGAAACAGTCCTAGCAGGCACACTACCATTGGAAGTATCTCAAAATCAAGTGAACACTTACTAGAGACTGCTACCAATCTCACCTTGGCTTTAAAAATATAAAAGCACAGCAAGTAGGAGAATAATAATGTCAGCATTTTGACCCAACACCAAATGCTTCTGGTTTCCATCAGTCTTCATAGCAAAACTCCAGGAGAAATTTTGCAGTAGTAGGTGAAGAATTTTGTGAAACACTGTCACATCTCCATCAGTAGGAGCCCATTCCCACAGGCACATCTCTCTCAGGACACCAAAGAGACAACACACCACCTCAATGGTAGGGACATCCTCATCTCATGCAAGCTTCACTTCAGGAAATGAGCACCACCACCCTTTGAAGAATCACTTTCTTTGCAAGAGATAACTTGTCTAGAGCCCACTGCACAGTTTCCCGTTTGGCCTCAGGCAAACAAATCTGGCCCACTCCAAATTCAACATGTCACTCCTTACTTTCTTAGGAGGTCCTAATGGAAAGGGAATAGCCTAAAATAAGGGCTTACACTTTTTCAACAACAGAGAAAACGAAAGGAGAGGATCCACACATAGGATCATGTACGAACAAAGCTACCAACCAGGTCTTCTTGAATCTTACACTTTTTCCACCTCAAAGTTTCCGGGAGCAGATGCACACACATGGAATTGAAAGCAGATATTTAGGCCTTCATTCCTGTCCTGTCATTAGATGTCCTGTTCGGGGAAGCAGCGTCCCCTGTTACCCAGAACTACAAGCCTGTCTCTCCATCCATCAGTGACAAGGAAGGCATTCAGGTGAATATGCCAGGCCATCAAAACAAGTTTTTCATTTATTTCCACAGCTAAGAAGGAAGGTGGGAGCCCTAATGTGAAACAAGTTCTTCCAATTTTTCTTGGCAGGCTACAGAAATGCTCAAATTTTCTTTCAAATTAAGGCCTCCTAAGAAAGCAAGGGCTAGGCAGCAGTTTAAGCTTCCTAGTGGAGTGGCAAACATACCATTTGCTGGGAGAATATGCAAAAACATAACAGAAAAAAAAACCCATACTGAATTTAAGAAGAAAGGAATACAGGCAATCATTGGAGTGCAGGAGTTTC
Organism: Hypocryptadius cinnamomeus; assembly: GCA_013400635.1. Taxonomy (NCBI): domain Eukaryota; kingdom Metazoa; phylum Chordata; class Aves; order Passeriformes; family Zosteropidae; genus Hypocryptadius; species Hypocryptadius cinnamomeus. The sequence continues at coordinate 93,274 of VYZP01072884.1, read as the reverse complement.
ACTTCTGGTTTATTTTCTGGTTTTAACTTCCAATTAAAAATGCCTCCTATGAAGGGATTTTGGATTATACAGTGTAGTATTGTGAAGGTTACAATACAGACCCTTAACACACAAACAAGAGAAGGATTTTTCTTCATGGTGACAGACCAAAACCTATCTTCAAACACTTATTTTCACATTGTGAACGTCAACATTCTTTTCTGTCCTCAGGACAAGTGGGCAAGGTACAGTCACTGCACAAACCAAGGTCAAACACAACCCTCCAAGGTTTCATTTGCTGGGATAACACGGAAGGACTTATTTGTGCAAGCTTGGAGATAAACAATCAAGCAGGAGACTGCAGAAATTCCTGAGAACTTGGGGAGAGAAGGGTGTATATATTAGTGTTCTGAATTATAAAGGGGTGAAAGATTAGTTGTTAAAACAATAAGGGGGCTGGAGCAGACCCACAAGTGCCTGTGCAGCAGGGTTCCCCCTGAAAGTACAGCCACACACACACATGCCCTGACCTCCCAGCCCAGGGAGGGAGAGCAGGCTTGTCTAAGGCAAGGACAAAATAAATATCTGAGGCATTTAAGCTGTATTTTTTTTCTACACTTAGATTTCTTTCATGACAGTGGGGCTGTAAAACAAGACCTTTCTGGCTTGCACCCACCATTCTTTAGGAGGCTTTCAAGGAGCATTTTTCAGAAAGGGTTTTACAGTTGACCCTCTGCAAGGCAAATAAATAGTTTGCAAAAGTACATGCACATGTTTGTACTTTTCCATGGGGGGAGGGGGGTGTCAATGGAACGATTTCTCAGCAGAGAACCTATGTGCATGCCTTCCCACCATGGGGATTTCTGCACTCCAACAGATCCCAACAGCTAAACTGCAAGTGCTGTCAGAATGAAAAGAATTCAAGCACGATGGCTACATCATGGCAACACTGTCTGGAAGCACACGAGCAACATACCAGCATCCTGACAGCTGCAATCAACTTAACACAGCACTAATTTTTTTTTAAACAGTACCCCCTCCACAAAAAAAAAAAAAAAAGACAGAGATACCTAGCATTTGCCCATGTTTAAAATCATTCCATCATAAAATAACAGAATTTGGTTTCCAAAGGTGTTCAATATTAAAAGCTGCATTCAGTATCAAAATCTTTTAGCAAAACTTGCAATTATACACTTTTATTGACAACTTGAGTTTAAGCAGAGGTATAAACTTAAAGGTGTAAAACACAAAAATACAAAATTGCACATTGTGATTTTTTTTTAGTTTTGTTTTATGTGGGGTTCAGTGGCAGAGCACGCACATCCCATGTCTCAACTTCCCATGCAGAAACAGTGCTTTTGAGTCATACTATTCTGACATACCTCTAGTTTAAGATTTGTTGAGGATTCAGCAACCCAAAACTTTTCTTCAAAAAAATGTGAACACTTCCAATGCTGCACTGGAGGAACTTATTAACAAAAACAGCAAAGGAAACCTCCAGCCATTAACTTTAGCCAACACATTTATTTCAGCCAGCTACGGGTCAGACCTTTTCACCTTTAGCTGATCCTGCCAGCAAAGCCTTCCCTGTACAAACTCTGTGAGAGCCTCCAGCCCCTTTTCTGTTTCACCTATGTTTGAAGAGGGCTACTCCAGGAAATAAAAACTATGTTTACATTTCCAGTGTTTGTCCAGCATATAATTCATTTTTGGTGTGACCTCAGAGCATTTACTAATACAGACACACACAATGTCTCCAGCTGCCACATGGCTAAGCAGGCAAGGCAGAGAAGCAGAAATGGGATCTCCTCTCATAACCAGAAACTCCAAGCAGATGTTTTGTCATCAGCACTCCCTCTGAATCACCCGCCTGAGACTCACGACACAGGGTCATTGCCCTGAGCAAGTCAAGAGTGATGTCTAAAGGAAAAAGTGAACATTTCAAGGCCTTTTTTTTCTTTGTTGTTAGTTGGTTGGTTGGGGTTTTTTCTGGTGTGTGCATGTGTGTTAATCATCTTACTTATGAGGGGTAGTCAGTCACTCCACCTACAGACAAGATCGGCTTTGGCTTTTCTCCTAATACTGCTATATCAAGCATGTCTTTCAGCAGTATTTACTGATCCACCATGTGAAACAGCAATAAATAAGTCAGAGAGGCAAGCGTAACGCCACCTAAATCCAGATCTGTGCAATTTGGAATTGAAACTGCACAATAACCTGTACAAAGGGTTGGCTGTACGAGAGGCACACCACAACGCACACACACAAGTGCTGTGACAGAAACTCAACACACAAGAAGACAGACCCTTGGGTGACACAGCACAGGAGGAACCCAACTTAAACTGCAATGCTTCCGATAGTTTTTCTTTTGCTTGTGCTGCCATGACATCACCACCTGCAGGTACTGCATTGTGAAACAATCCCCTCTCAAAGGTGTTCCTGAGTGATGCCAAGGATGCCTTAAGCTAAGTACAACAGATCAGAAACCCTGACTTTAAAGGAAACATGAAGGCTGTGTTTCTAGGAATGTAAATGAGACACCTGCACATCCACAAAAATGGGAACGTTATAAAAACATGGAGAAAGTATAAAGCTCCCCCACTGGAGTGTTCTATGCTTTGGGGTTTTTTTAATGACTATGCAGTGCAATATTCAGTGAAATGGTAGCTGGTTAAAAACAAGACCCAGTTAGCTGTATGATTTCTTTTGAGAGTGCTCTACAGCAAGTGCTGAGTACCACATGCAGTATAAAACTCAGCAAGCAGAGTTACACTGTACTACACAGCCCTGTTAGGCCCAAACAGACCTATAGCAATCCAGGCAGGAAACAAAGGCATCTAAGACTGAAGCCTGAGGCTCCAGGCTCCGGGCAGTATGGAGCCTACAGCGCTCACGCTTCTTTCTGTGAGCTGTGCAAGACCTCCCAGGGACCACCCCGGAGGGCTGCCACCACCCAGGCGCTCTTGCTGGGAATCGGACAGCAGAACGGGCACGTTTCCACGTACTGATGGGATTTGAGCTGTAGGGTTGCTGGCTTTTTTTCCACTGAGTGAGCCATCTGACACCGGATGAGAAGCCTCACACTCCAAGCTGCATACAAGGTTAAAAGCTGAATTAAACTGCACAGCGTTTATGAAACACTGCAGGGAAAAAAAATCAATAGCATCACATTCCAAGCCATTGTTCACGGCCTTATACACAAAACCTTTACAACTGCCAGGCTGGGCAACTATGTCAGTAGGCTCCAGCTCTGTCTTGTCTTCCCCAATGTATTATATAGTCAAACTTAGTCCTAAAAACACAAATAAGGTTTTGTTTATATCCTCATACCCAGACAGTACACAAGGACCTCCTGTGTAACAATCCCTTTCACAGATTATCCAGTATTCAGCATGTGGCTATAGATCATCTTTTCAAAGTTCACAATAAAAAGAGAAAAACAGTAAGGTAATTCTCAAGTTTTGTCCAATACCAACAAAAAACATAGCCTTATCTTTTTCTGCAACCCTGGGGCTCAAATGTTTAGACCTTAATCACGAAAAGGCTCTCCAGTGGGAAAAAGAGAGGTAAGGAATAGACAAAACTCTATTCGTAACTCGCCTGTTTTGCCTTAACCACCAGCGATTACTCATCTCCACAGCAGGAATCCAGAATATGTCTCTTCCTGCATATGCTTGTCCTCCTCTTGCCTTCAGTCCCACCCACCCAACCTGGCTCAGCTGCACACCTGATGGATATTTGACTTGCAAAAGGAAAAAACCGGTAAACATAAGAAGGGAGCACCCTTGGTTCAAACAAATGCAAGGGCTGCACAGCCAAAATACAATTTCAGGGAAAAACTTAGCAAGAAAGTTGTACACCCTTACTACAACTTCTGGGTAAAACTAAATGCTTTATCGATCTATTTTCTGATGTTGTGTTTGCATCTTGATTTAATCTCCCATCAAGAAACAACAATAAACCAAAAAGAATGGACTGGGTATAGCACTGGCCAGTACATCATCTGTCCCACAGACAGCGGGACTGGGAGGAAGAGGAGGGAGGAGAAGGGGCACAGGTTTTCTTACGTCTCTTTGGGGCAAGAGAAGCTAGCAACTAAATAGGATTTTGCCTCATTTCAACAGGCCCCATGTGATGTTCACTCAGAATCAGCAGCACACAGGTGAAACTGTTCGAGACAAAGCTGAAAGCATCTGCAAACCCTGTGGCCCCTTTGGATGGAGACAAGCTGTGGGGTGTTCTTCCTCAGCACTGTTAAGAACCATTTACTCAGGCTGTGCTGCACTCCAGGGAAAGAAGCCTGGATGGTTATCTTCACAGCACAGGTGAGACTTGAGGGATCTCCTGTCAGCGCTCCAGCCCAACATTTTCCATCTGTTTTATGTTTTCGCATGTGCTCTGACTTCCAAGCTAACAGTTTCCAGCTGACACAGCACCCCAGCGAGGGCGGTGGGGACCTCATCTGCAGAGGGAGCATCTTGCCAGGGCATCCAGCCTGGTACACTGTGCCCCCAACATGCTCACAAAGGTGGGTGAAACCCTCTTTGGGCTGGGTGCATGCCATGGTGGCTGTCCCTGGGCCAGGCGAGCCGAGCGTGAAGCGCCACGCTGCCACGGCTTTGCCAGCGCGCCGGTGCCAGCTGGGGACCGGCCGGACCTCTCCCCACCAGCTGCCAGCGCCAGCCAGAAGGCACCCGTGGGGCAAGCAAAGCTGGCTGCAGCCCCACCCCAAAATGCCAGCAAGAAGCCAGCAGCCAGCCAGCAACATGACTCTTGCACTAGCCAAAGCTTGGACACCCTGCCAGATTTCCACTGGCTGCAGGAGGAAGACACCCAAACCAGCACAAAGCCCCATTAGCGGGAAGTAAACCTGTTTAAACTAAATAAATAAATAAATAAATGCTAACGGATTTGAACCAGCTGAGTTTGCACAGCAAAGATTCAGATCTGATGAGAATGCTTCTGATCCAGTATTAAAAAGCCCTAAAACCAGCTTACACAAACTGACAGCCTTCAACCACAAGCTCTTGTTTCGACAGCACAGCCAAGCCCAGCATCCCTCCTCCTCCTCTTCCTTCTCCTCCCTCCCCACTGCTCCGGCACCTGGAGCCGCTTTGTGCAGCTGGACAGGGACTGAAATTCATCTGCTGCCAGGGCTGTACCAGCCTGGCCAAAGAGATGGTGGTGGGGAAGGGCTGAGCTCACCAAGCTGACATGTCTGCTGAAAGAAATGCTGGAGAAACACCCAGGTTTAAATTTAGGGAATCCAATTTTGAGAGTCCCCTCCAAAGAGAAGCATGTGGCTAACAGTATCCATTCTGCCACTTGAACCCTCCAAGGGTAAAACCCTAGAAGAAAAATTGAATAAGAACCAAGAGAAGCCGACTCCATTGTACAACAAATCCCCCACAGATTGAATTATTCCCTGTGCTCCACCCCTTTTCCAAGCTTGCTTAGACTGTAATTATTTGCAAGATAGGTGCCAGCTTTCCTCCACAGACACACCTCGCACGTCACAGGGGCTGTGTCCCTCACTACTCACAGCCTGTAAAAATAAGGCAACAGAGTGCTGCTTCTTACCAACCCATTAATAATTTCCTCCTTCCTAAATCATGTTAGAATCACAGAAACAGAATATCCTGAGTTGGAAAAGAACCACTGAGCCCAACTCCTGCCTCTGGACAGGACAAGCCCAAAAATGTTCACAGCATTCCTTTGTTATTTCTTTCTTAATGCTTGGAAACTGCTGCTGCTCTTGAGGACGGGAAACCTGGAACAACCAGAATACAGCCATGGCAAGCGGGTACAAAGCTGTAGATGGGCACATAGGTTCCTGAATGCAGCAGATGATCACAGCAGAGGGCACATGTTTGTGAAATAACCATGCCATCTATTATTATAATTACACTCAGAATTTATAATGTTGAAAATCCCATACAGATAAACAAACAAACAATCTCATCATGAGGAGACACAGACACCCAGTTCTCCCAGCCAAATCAGAGGGAGTGGATTTGCATAGCTAAGAAACAGCTGAGTTCTCCACAGCCAGCATCATACTGTATTTCTGAAAGCCCCCTGGTCTGAATCACCACCTCCCGAGCACACTTACCCCCAAAACTCACCCAACAGCTGTGAACCTGGTTTGGAAATTACCAGGAATAGACCAATGCCACCCACCTCATCCTCTTCACAAAGTGACCTGAGCTGGGGCTACCATGCAGGTGGAGAGAGGGAACACATCTGTCCCAATCCAGGGCACCTAACTTCTAGTTTCAGCTAGTCACCTTTCCATCAGCACCTAAAACAGGTCAGATGAATCACCTGCAAGCATCTATTCATCTCTCAGCCACAGATGCAAGTAAGTCTGAGTAAATAGGTAAGACTTAGACATTAATTGGAGGTGTCTGAAATGAAAAAATTGAGGAGGCTGTGTGCACAAGGTGCCAAAATTACACCACTCTAAATAGCAAAATAAAAATGGAAAACAGACAAAGAAAGGGGGGGGGCGGGGCGGGAACAACTAATTTGCTCTCCATAGAATGAAAAAAGCATATAGTTTCACCAGGCAGATTTTGGGTTTTTTAACACATTTATTATTTTCCACCTTTTTTTCTGCCCTAAGTGCAAATATACTGCGTTCACTGTAACTTCCATAAATGTTGTACCTCTATATTAAGCTGTTTCAGTGGGTCAACGCACTTTATCCATGACTCCCATGAAGGGACAATGCATATTACAAAAATAGCTACGTTTAAATAAGCATGGTTGTGTAACATTATGTAGTGAAGCTCCAGTATAACCTGGTTTATTTTTGCTAGCCTGGATAGAAGAGACAGGTTATAATTACATTAAGAAACCTCTTCCTTAACCCTGATAGAGACCTAAAGAAGATAAGCCTTGTTGACATTTAGACTTTCTGCTCTGGTTTTCTGTTTTGATTCTGACATAATTTAAGGCAGAAATGTGTATCACAGCACTTAAGCCAACCCATAATTCATGGCAGCATCCAGAGCTGATTAGTCCTGTTGTATAATCAGGTCTCCTTGATATATCAGGGGACTGCTGTTCATGCAGGAGGAACTTACTGTGCCACTTTCACTGTAAGCTGTGTTAGCTGGATCCTTTTTTGTCTTTTATCAACCTGATCAAGCCTTGCATAAAGCTAGTGATTGATACAGGAACTAAAAATGAACACACAGAGACAAATGTCCAAGGGACAGCTGTCATAGCTCCATACTTTGAGGGGAGGACATTGATTTAGAAGTCCTGATTATAAAGACAGTATCAGCCTGACAGAACAATTAGCGTTATCCCTTTTGTATGTTAACATGCATGATTTATATTATTCTGATGTGTAGTACACACACAGTTCTCTCATACACTGAAAAATTCATGGTAACGACACAGAGGAGACCAAGCAACAACATGGTAGTGAGAGCTCTTAGAAGCTGCATGAAATGCCTGAATAGGAATATTCTGTGTGTGGCTTTAACACACTAATTCAACATCTCTGCATTATGTCCCCGCTTCTCTTCAACTTCCTTTTGTTGTCTTACCTCTTGAGTCAAAATTAGCACCTCACGTGATTTCAACACTGAAACCCTGGTTAAGATTTAGCTCAACATTTTCAGCAAAGAAAATAACACCTAAAAACAGAACACAAGCCCCAAGACCATTCCAGCAAGCTTCTATCTGCTTTTTGCTATTTTTCTAGCCCATGTGAATTTGCCACCCGTAGGAAAAAAAGAAAATAAAAAACAACACAACCATTCCTGGGGTCATTTCTGTAATTTCGTAAAAAAAATTGCTGAACAGAGATAGAGAGATAGGTAACTATTTTTTAAAGTTACAGCAAGAATCTGACGTGTACAGCAGCACAGCACCACTCTGCTGAAAAATTCCACTCTGTGCATCACAGTACTTCAGTACTATCACATGAATGATTCTGGACCTGATCTCATAAGCACACTCATGTGCCAGCAAACAGTTCTCTGTCCCAGCCCTCACCTTTCTGAATAAAACATTTAAGCAAAAAATCAAGCCCAGATCTCAGCTCCGAAATGAATATATAACAGCAACAGAATGTCACTCAGCTTTAGTACAGGAAAACTTCAGAACAGATGAAATAAAAAGAACGACAACCACCTAAAACAATTTTTGACCCTCCTTCAGTCCATCTTCCTGACTTAATGATTTGGGGGAAACAACTATTTTCTGCTCCCAAAGCATCACTGAAAAAGGCTCCACCAGGACAAGCACCAGCCTCTCCAGGAAAACAGTTAAAAAGCCTTCTCCCAGTTTGCCATCTTTCATTTCTGTTTAAGTTGATTAGATCTGTGATTTGGGAGTGGGAAGAATCCAAAATGAAAAGGCAAACGCTAGGCTCCAGGTCAGGATTAACCTCAATGCAACACTGCAAAATAAAGGAGTTCGTTTCTAAAGTAGCAATGCCCTTTGGAGCAGGCTGTTTAAAATCACTGACCAGTATTACAGGTTCCTCATTAAGGAAAAAAGAAACAAAGTAACATTTCAACGCAGGGAAAGTAGATAAACCTAATTAATAGTTACCACGGTGATCCTTGATTTTTCCCCTAGTCTGTGAGAAGAAATGTTTTTTTCTTAGCTGACAGAACAAAGACAGTTTGGATTTACAAACCACTGGGCCCCACAGGCCTGATAAGGGAGGGAGCTTTCTGCTCCCATCAAGGACAGTTTCTACAGAAGTATTTGACTCCCTCTGTTCCTCAGTCCATCACTGGGGGTAAAACTGGTACCTACCAGCAGCCACTCCTCATGACAGCCTGCCTTCCCCTGCTACCCCTCAGCAGTACTGAGGCACTCTGCTTTTCCTGAAAGCAAACTGTTAGGAGGGGGCTGAAGTAGGTAATAGCATCCCCACCTCTCCTCTTCCAAGTGGAAGAACTGTCAGTAACAACCAACCCACCATCCTCTCCTCACCCGAACAGTACTTCAGCCTTGTTAGATGTGCAGACACAGAACTTTTTAGGAGACACTCCACATGATGATGTATCACACAAAGCCATATGCATTGTATCACCTCTTTCCCAGACAAATCAGACTTCATTCACAGAAATATTAAAACTTCAGAAAGAGAGCAGGATCAAATCCATCAAGATTTTCCTACACCACAGCAGCTGGAGTAGGGGGAAGAAGATAAGAGATCACATCCTACAGGAAGAGCTTGCATCCCAACTCCCTATTTGCCAAATGCTCTTGCTAAGAAACTACAGAATTGTTAGCATTCCCTGGATTTGGTGAACACTCACACCACTGCTCTTCAGTTGGGAAATTCCAACCTAGACTTCATTAGTTCCTCAAACCAAATGGCTACTACGCTTTCCATGCCCACATTAACGTCAATAGACACAGAGACGTGAACTCTGATGAGCAAGAAGAACCAATATCTTGCTTTCCAGTTCCCCTTTTCTGATCAGTGTTTTCCAGTCCTACTCCCAGGAACATCAGTCCTTTTCAAAGTGGAAGAAATCCCCTGCATAAGCAGAAGAAACTGCCAGGCAGCACGTTTTGCAGCCCAGGCCCAGGAAGCCCACAGAACTCCGGGAGCAGGGCACGTGGTACAGCAAATTGTGCTATAAACTCAGGATCACAGTCCACAGAAGCCTGGCTGTGACCTTAAAAATTTATTTCATGAGTAATTCAACCTTGACTGGTTGTGCACCCACACGTGAACTTGGCACAGCGTGCTCAAAGTAGTTACAGGATGACTGTTATCAAGATGAAAGTGGCACCACCAGACTCTGCCTATAAGCAAAGGCAACAATCACCTTATATAGTTATCATTTATTATGGCTGTTACAGATGAAAGTTAAACATGCCGATCACACTTCCAGGCAGGAAAGCACAAAGAAAGAAATTATTTGCAAGGACCACCACAAAAAACCCCCCCGAAAAACCCCCTGAAGAACCAAACCAAAAAACCCAAAACAATTCATAATGATGCATATATCTGCATTGATGTAAAGGAAAAAACCCTTACTCCCTAAGGCACAAGTCAAATGTTGAGCAAACAGCTGGGCATTGTATTTTGAAAGTGTATTAGGCAAGTTTGCTAAATTGATAGGGCCTCTGTGGCAGGATGCTGTGCTTCTTAGGGGTATCCTCACGAGGTTGAGTTGACTTTGCCGTCTCAGAGGAAAAGAGAGCTTGCTTGAGCAATTTGCCTAATGCTGAATCTATTTTAAGAGCAGTGACCCAGATCTTTGTTTTGTCAGCAAGTGACTTGTACAACAGAGATGAATTGACAAGGAGTTGAACCGGCATTGGGCAACACCAAGGTGCTTACGAGCATCGGCCGAGGCAGGTGATGGACAAAGACAGCACCTACAGGCTCTCCCACCTGAGCTCAAGCTTTCAAACCTGCAGTCAGCCAGAGGGTAATCCATGGCTAACACCAGCCCTGACAGACCAACCCACATCAGCTATGTGACCGTGACCCTATGACCCACATCCATGCTGAGAGCAGCCTTCCTGGCTGTCCATAGTAGTAGAACCCCCTTAAAACACATCTGGCCTCAGAGGAAGGAGCAGGGTGAGCTGCAGCCCTTCAGCAGTAGTTTCACAAGTGCTGTGCACGCACCAAATATGCTCTACCCAGCCATACACAACACAACCCCCCTGATGTCTCCTGAAAAAATGAGGATCTGCCCAATGCCTGTCTCTGTGCAAAGCAGGGGGTAAGAGGGAAATGGCCAAGCCTGCACCCACAGGCCAACTGCTGGCTCAGCTGCACTTTGGGGGTCTGAGTCACTCCATCCACATGCATTGCTGGAAAAAGCTGCAGAGACTGAGGAGACAGAGTCTTGACAAGAATCCCGAGACATCCACCTGATCCTAAACATGCTTTTTATTACCAGTGATTAACAGGCAACCAAGCGCTCGGCAAATCTGAAGGGGAGAGACTTTACGGAGGCCCCGAGACTGAGGGAAAAAAGGAGGGTTGCTAGTGAGCAGCTAGACAAGACCACGCTACTTAGGTGGCTTGTATTATATTTCTTGTCTGGGAAGGTCTTTTGTTTTAGCTGTCTCCAGCATTTCTTACATACTTACAACCTTATGGAAAACATACTGAAGAAAGACTAATGTCTCAAGTATTAAATATTCTGAAGAATGGAAAACGCAAACTGAGAAACCAAGAAAATACCATTAGGGAGAGGGAAAAATTAAGTCACAGAAAACATCTCCAGAAAAGGTCTCTCAAAAGACAAATAGGTGCAGACCTGGTTAAAATAAGGAGAAATAGGGAAAGACCACCAAACACCAGCCTGCACCCCTAGCTGGGCAAAAAATTTTTTTAACAGTCCTGCTTTGCAAAGGAATGTATTCATCATTACTCACAACAAAATATCACAATTGCTCACACAGAATCAGCGCTTTTCCCTTAAAAAAAAATCTGTGCTCTTGCTAGGAAAGATATCTGTACTGTGAATAAGCAAATCAAGTTCTCCCTGGAGTGGATTTATGTTCTTTTCCTTATCCTCTGCAGTCCAGAGTCTGAAGGCCCCAAGCACATGAGCAATAAAGCAGCAGCAAGAAAAGGCTGCCTGAAACAGCTACAAGCAACTGCTCAAGGCTAGGTTGGTTTCTTTTCCCCTTGACCTCCCTCCTCTCCATTCAGTGTTTTGAGAACACCACTGCACTGGCTGATAAAAATTACACAGGGATATAATGCAGGTGCATCTAGCAGAAATCACCTGTGCCCACAGCTCCCTGACAAGACAAGTTTATCCAAAGGCTGGGAATGCAATGCAGGGGGCAGGTGAAAAGTCTGGGCTGTGTCCAGCTTGGAGTGGGGGCAAGAAAGCAAACAGGCGCAGAGGCCAGCGGCACCTACATACTTACAGCACACAGATGGGCAAATATGCCCCAAATATAACTCAACAAGAGAGGAAGATCCAGACTCCTGCTCTAGAATGCGCAGGGAGAATTGACCTCTCTCCAGCTCAAAAAAAAAAAAAAAAAAAAAAAAAAAAAAAAAAAAAAAACAAANAAAAAAAAAAAAAAAAAAAAAAAAGCAAACAATACCAAACAAAACAAACTAAAAACCCCTAAATATTTTCTGATAAAATAAAATATTTTAAAAAAAATTAGGAGGAGAACCACTCCTCGCTCTCCATACCACCATGCCTGGAAGCACTGGCTGCTAACAATCCTATAGCAAACTGCTGCCAACAGCAGAAAAAGAAAGGGTTCATTACAAGGAAATACATATGTTTGCACTTTTAATAATAGATTTTTAATAAAGGAAACAGCAATAAAACCAACCTTATGATAATACAACAAATTTAACCAAATATTTCTGAAGCAACAAATTTCAAGACCAGAGCTTTCTGGACCTCCCAGAGTTGAAAATGTAGCCTTATGGCCAGCTCCACAGGGATCACTCAGCCCATCACCACGATGTGGCTACAAACGATTATACCCAAGTACTCATTTCATGATGAAGGATCACAATGAAAAAAAAGATATCAGAATCCTGCAGACTTAAAAAATCAAAAGTAATTAAAACCACACAGAATTCAAGTCTACTAGAGATTTATCAAATATTTAATACAGAAAACCCTGAAGCGCATTGCTGTCAACTGAGCTTGAGAGAAATGTGCTCCTTTCCCAGCATACAGCTTAATCTGTTCCCAGGATGCATTTCTTTACTCAGTAATTTCAGTTTAAACAGAAAGGAACTCTGGATGTATATTTTAGTTAAATTACTGCCTTTCTTTAAACAGATCCTGGGTAAAAGGGGCATTAACCCCCTCTCCCTCCTGTGTGCTCAGTGCTGCTTATCAGCACAATGAAGTCGTATCTTTTCAAAGCATGCCCTTTAATCCTTCCGGTGCCTAAATGTGAAGCCCCACCAGTCCAATGCCCCCAGAGTGGGACATGTGTGGTGTGTCCACGAGGCTCTAATCTTCAATCAATTCCAGCACAGAGAGCATGAAACACAGCCAGTTAAATTCAGCAGAGCAGGACTAACAAGATCCGTGTCTGAGGGCAAGAGCCAAACACTTCAAGGGGTCAAGTTGGAAACACGCTGCAGTTTAAACTCTTCCCAAGAACCAAAGCTGTTTTCAGCAATTCTTGTATGGGACAGGTACAGGACCAGATCACTGGAAGGAAAAAGTGATTCCCAAGTACCTGACCACCAATATTATTAGTGAATTTGCCATATAGGAGCAATTAAGAATGATTAGAGTCCTTTGCCTACCCAGTACATTACTTGGTCAGCACCAAGCCCATCTGCAACGACTACTTGCTGTTTTTCATCCAGTAAAAACTACAAGAAACACAGTGTCCTAAGGTAACCACAGAGCAGCCTATATCTTCCCTTACTGCCTTTTCAGCCTGCTGGTACCACACACACCCCATGTGAACAGTCCTCCCCTGGCACCACTGCAGCTCCTCAGTAAATTAATCTTCATCCAGATGGCAGTCTCAGTAGAAACTGCTCTAAGTACCTCCTAATACCTAAAAAACCAGCCTTGGCTCAATCCTTCCACAATTGTCACCTCCTTAGAGATCAAGGGGGGACCAGGGTGGGGGGGGCAGAGAGGAGGGAATCTTAAAAAATAGAAGCAACTATGGTTTTCCTGTGGAAAAGACACTATGTAAGTACATTCAAAACTGCAGATATCCAAGTGACAGAGTTTTGATCTCTATAATTTGTTGCCTGCTGCTACCAGAGAGACCACTGCATTACTATCCAGCACCTGAAAGACTGAATCTGGGATACAGGAGCAATCAGCATGTGGAAGGCTGGAGACGAGACCTACAGCAGTTTCTTCATCCCCCACTGCATGCTGTACGGCACAAGGCCATAGACACCCTTACACACTTCTCAATTCATCCATGAGGTGAAAAAACTCTGAATAGATAACTAATTTCACTTCATCTGGCAAACCTGGCAGGCTGGGAAACTGAGTATAATAAGCCTGCTGTGTGTCCCTGCTCTCCCATCCACTCCACACTCAGGAAGGACAGGAAAAGCAGTTCCTGGGGAGCAGGTCTGAATGGCTCCCAAGGGGAGAGCATCACATGGAGTAGATCACCCCAAACACATCTGGGGAAGAGAAGCACAACCAGCAAGGAAAACTGTGACTAAGCTCCAGGCTCCAAAGGCAGTAACTCCACATTTAAAGCTTCCCCCATCAAATGCTATTATCATCTAGACAAATTAAATGGACCATTTCTTAAGGCCATGATGCCCACACAGTCTCAGGGGGACAATCACATGGGCTAACCCACAGAGCCAGAGACAGGATGTGGTGATGGTCCACGTGGAAGCTTCAAGCCAAGCTAATGAAGGCAGACCCACAGAGACAACCTGTTCTCCTCCCTCGGTTTCCCCACTTTCTCTTTAACAGTTGCCTAGCACCTATTATCTTTTACACTGCCATTCAGCATTTACAGAGCCACTAGGGACCTCCTTACACCTAGAGCACCAAGAAACAAAAGTTCATGTATATTAAATGACCTACAGTGAACGGCACAACACATTTTGAAAAGGCAGAAGTGTTGCAACAAAGAAGTCAAAGCAGGATGTAAGTGCTCTCCGGATGGCACCACTGGTAATTTGCCTTGCAGGAGAAAATTTTAGAAAAGGTTGTTAAAAAACTGTTGTAACAAAAATGAAACCAGTCTTTCTTCTTTCGTGTTTCTGATAGAATGTCTTTTTACCTACCACACCCAATCTCAAAATAAGTATCAGCTAAACTACGGTTTATCCAGCTCAACACTCCATTTTCCTCTCCTGAATAAAATTAACAGCCACCCCCAGTTTAAAAAGAGATTTCTTAAACTAACAGCTGCATCAGAACCAGCACTGAAATGCCTTGAGAGTTTCTGCTTAAACCCACACTTTGAAAAGCCATGATGGAGTTCATTTTCACAAATCTGAAGAGAGAAGAAAGTGAAATGCTTTGCTAAAATTTGTTCTGCATAAATGTAAGAAAGGTACCCTCTGGAAATGCTTTTTGCAGGATCATAGAGAGAAAGAGTATGAAGCCATTCTCTTTGTTAAAGAGCAAACTGATTTTCAGAGGCTATGTTTTAGGCTTAAAAGGGCAGTTCAGAGATAAGATGGTACTTCCATTTTGGTTATTACAGCAAGAGGTTCCCAGAACTCTGTAACACGTGTGTCCTAAATATGTATCCACACACTGGTTAAAGCCTTTGCTTTGTTTCTACTTGTACCAACACTTGCATGGACTAGTTTTATTAAAAATAAAAAAATTCTAACAAAGTCCACTTGATAACTTAGTAGAAGGCTGTATTTTAGCAATGACTGCAAGCAGAGCAGACTAGAATCAGCTACTGGCTAGCCCACAGGTGGGCTGCTCTTGGATTAAACAAAGGTCAGAATATGACAGCAAGCCTCATAGTCAAGGAGAGGTGCTTGCATCAGAAGGATGAGCTGAGACCCATACTCGAATTGCACCAATCACAAGGGGCTGCAACTCCTCTTTGAACACATTTGAAGCAGACTTCACAATGTTTTGCCACCACAGGCAGAGAGCAGAGGCTGGGGTTTGACCCTGCACTCTTGGGGCAGGACGGTGGTGCCTGTCCTGGGAGCACTGCACCATCACACCTCTCCCCTGCTCCGCGCCCTTCTGTCCTTCCCACACCAAAAGCCAGTCGTGCCCCATTTCTTCCCTCCTCCCCATCAAGAGAGAAACAAAGGGTGGCAGTCTCTAATGGCTCCACAGAGAGATCTGGGGCTTGGTTTATTACATGCTTAACAGAGCACTGAATTGCTGGTAGTTATTGCCTAGTTTAACTGCTTTCCTTAAAAGAGAAACATGAGCAAACAAGCATGTGTCATGAAAAAGCCCCTATTCAGACAGGAGCTGACAAGAGAAAAAGCATCCAGGGTTTATGACTGTTTACTACTAGTTTTGCATTCAGGCACCAGCTGAAGTCACAGTAAATGCAAAGAAATCCCCACCTTGTCCATCACCTCCTTAGGGGGCTTGTCTAGCCCTGGATTTACCTCCCGAGGTTAGCACACACTAAGTACCCGAGGCTTTAAACCACACCAACTTAGCATGTGTCAAGGGCGGCATGCCTTGTCTAGACAAAGACTTTCAATGCACTTTAGTGAGCATATCCAGATCTCACATCTTCAATCCCAGTGGAGACAGAAGCCCTGAGAGAGAGCAGAGAGCGTCGCCCCACTTCTCTAACTGATGTGGGATGGAACACCCAAACTTCAGAAAATGGTACCAGTCTTTTCCTCTGAAAGACTAGGGTAAAAAAAATATCCCACTCGAGCAGAAGACAGATCTGCTGCAAGCAGGGGTAACCTGAAGCTTGGGCACCCACCCTCCCAATGACCAACAATGAGGGGGTTTAACTGAGAAGCAGGGGGGAGGAGAAGAGCAAACAGGCTCTCTCACTCCCATCTACCCAGTCATCTATTTTTTCATTAAACTTGTAAGGATTTCAGACCCATAACCCGAATCAAAACACAGCTGAAGTCCACCCTGATGCTGAAAAAGCATTGAGGATAGAATTAAGTTGACAAAGCTTCATTCCTTCAGAAACCCAGGGTAAAAAGAGACCACAAAAAAAAAAA
>VYZP01072884.1:61731-76628 GCA_013400635.1 Hypocryptadius cinnamomeus | reverse complement strand
AAAGAAGGTACAGAATGCATGTGGAGCAACACATTAATGTAAAAACAAACATACCTCATTCATCTTGACAGAACTACAGCCAATATACCAGAGGTCATGTGGATTTAACCATATCCTTTCTATTTGTTAATTACTTTCAGACAAAAATATAAAGCCTCAGATAAGCCTAGAGGAAGAAATGCAAAAGATTATGAGTATAGAGTTTAGAGGAAGGGAGACTAGCAGGAGGAATTCACCCACATCAGATGGGAAGACAGCAAGGACAAAACAAACCACACAAAGGGAGAGAAACCTGCCACCGCTAAGAGAAAGGGCAAAATTACAAAATTTATTATACAAGAAAAGATTAAAGAATAAGTCAAAGAAGTTAAGGACCTGAGGCACTTCCGAAAAGCGTTATTTCTAGAAAGAATACTTCTTTCTCACAAGTCTGACAAGTGAACATTGTCTCAAACCAAAAATGTGCCAGCCTTTGCCCACACAGCTCTAACCACAAGCTCCAGAGCAAGGCTGACACTCAGTTTAGTTCCTCTGACTTCAGCAGACAGGGTCTGTTCCTGGAGAGTCGAAGTACTTCTAGCTTTACAAAAGTAATCTAAGCTAAACCAATATACACCTCAACTCTGCACAGGGATTGCTTCTATCATGCTCTTATTCCACCACACTTCTTTATCTCCCAAATGACATTTACATCTCTTAAATCATGAGCATACTGGTGGTTTCATAATCTGTTAAGGTGTGCATTCCTGCTGGCCTAAGACAGCAAAGATGTTCAGAATATTTCCCTCAAAACATTCAAACCATGAAATGTCATATTTGTTGAAGAGAAGTTTGGCTTGGGTGCTCACAAGACTTTCTGCCGTCACGCAGAACCGTTCCCGAAACGAGGTGGTTTTGCTGACGGCTGTGATTCAGTCCCTAGTCATTTCAGCATGTTGTTTTTATCATCTTCCAAAGCTGTCCATAGTCACTATTAAAAGAAACTCACAAAATCCAGCACAGCAGAGGCAAACTCAATCTCTGCCTTGCAAAGAAACTCAGGACTGATCATCTTTGGAACAAACCTGCACACGTCTTGGAAAGAGCAGCATCTCAAGGTCAGGTTATAAACACATCTCTCAAGGAAACACTCTGTACTGCTGCTGGGTGCACAATCTGCACAGGAGAAAAAGGAATGGCCTTTGAAGACAAAGCTATTAAAATTTTACTAGGTGAAATGTTTACTGAAATAAATCTAGTCCTTTGCACTCTTGATTATTATCATAACACATACAGTAACTGACACACAATTAATGGAGCTTTAAACCAAGCGCTCTTGCAAGAAAAACACAACCCGAACTTTTCGGCTAACCTTGACAAAAAAGACAGGTTTTTTGTAAATTTCAGCAACACAAGTGGCTTTGTGATATTCCCGTTTATTGGGCACCTCTCACTCCCACAAATGAGCACCATCTCTGAGCAGAGGAGGTGAGAAGAGGCACTGCCAAGTCAGCAGCATCCACCACCACCGACAAAGATCCACAAGCAGTCAAGGCTCAGCAGACACATCTACCGCCCCAGAGGTACTGTACCATCCACACCCTCTGCAGGGGGTTTTCATCCACATGTGCCATTTCACAACAGCCAACAGCTGAGACAATGGCACCCACAAAAAGAATTCTTAAAGAAGAAAGAAGAGGATTTGGGATTCTTCCCGTAAGAAGAATCTCCTCCTTTCCCAAGCATAGGAATCCTACAGGTTGAACAGATTTTAGCAGTAACAAAACACTTTACTACTCAAGTCTAATGGCTTTGCTTCCAAACTCACAAGGCTCTACAAACTACTTTGATGCCATCTTTATAGATTTGAAATGCTGTTTATATTTCTTTTCCCCATCTTCTCCTGAGTTACAGAGAAAGATTAAAATCCACATTATGGTGCTACTGGGTCAAGAGATTCTCCAGCAAGCCCAGGTATCTCCAAGACCAGTGCTTTCAGCACAACTCTGAATCATGCAAGCCAGCAGGATCCCCCTCCCTGCAGGAATAAAGCAACCAGATACCACCCGAGGTGTTCCATCTGTCTGCCTAACCTTCCCTTCCCCTTTCTGCAACAGGAAATCCTTCTGATGGGGAGCACAAAATAAAACCTTCCCCTTTCCCACATAGCCCAATGCAACCACAGCACATGTATACAAAACATGCTTAGAACACCAGCACACACTGACTACACACTCTGCTAGCAAAGAGCTCAGAGGTGCAGAGCAGCAGCAGATGAGAACACTCCAAAGCCAAGGACCTGATCTCTGAACTAAGTGGCAGTATCAACAGTGGTTTCATTGCCCATTTCTCTCTTCCCTTCCCAAAGCCCAGCACAAGCCACAACACTTGGTCCATGAGGAGGCACCTCCAAACTCAGCAATTAGCCCAAAGGATGTCTTCTCAATAGTGAATATATCTCTATTCCTGAAGAAGAAACTAGAGCACTCCTCCATTACCTCAGAGGAAACCTAAGGAAAGGTAACATTACTCAGAACCGATTTAGTGCCTCATGCCATTCAGAAGACCATAAAGCCACTGACAGACAAGACAAGCAACTCATTCACAAAGGCTCTTTGATCTTAAATACAAATAAAATTAGGTCAATATTAAAGATTTTCATTCCTTGCCATATAAGATTGCAAATAGGCTAAGAAAAGCTTTTCCCGTTCCTTCTTTTAACACTCAAGTTATTTAGCAAGTAACATTTCTTTCACATGACTTGAAACATTTTCTCCATATTCACTTGTCATCACCCCAGAACTTAACTCTTGGTGAAAACGCACAGAGGGAGCTGTACAGAGTGTTCTCCATAGTCCCCAAGGACAAGTCAGGTCAAAGAATTTCAGTGTGTTCCACACAGGGGAAAGAGAAGAAGAGCAAAGTACACCTTTCACAACACCCGAATTAAAAACAAAAAAGAAAAAAGAAAGAAAATAACATTTTTCATTTATTTGTTATTCAAAGCATTCCAGTGATTTTTAAGAGATGAAGATGAGAAAGCCTGTGCTGTCACTATTAATAGGCTGACATTCTTTCTTCCCCCACAAGACCACACCAGAAACACAGGCGAAGGCGAGAAGTTAAGGGAAGCTGGAGCCATGCCAGCTCTGCCAAATCCCAACTCTGCAGCACAGGGACTACTCCAGAGAGACCTCAGGACAAGTTCTCACATCCCAGACTCCCCCATAGTTCTCAATGATGCACCTTTTGTTCCTGCAGCACTACATCATTAACTTCATCTGCTGAAATGATGCAGTTGACAGGATAATCTAAGGATATAGCATCACCTTGCATTTTCGATTTAACATGCTTGGCTGTGTTAGGGTACCTTTAAAATTTTATTTCTTTGCTTTCTAAAGCAACCAAGAGCTCTCATATGCAGCAGAAGGCCCCTGAAGCTATCACTGTAATGTGGTATCTGCTCATAAATGTCAATATACCAATTTTAAGGGTATTAAAGCTGCTGTTTAGTCATGGTAAAATAACCTAATACCTTCCTCACCTCCGTTACAGACAGCAATACAGTTAAATGTGAGCAATTCAGTTCAGGCCCTTCCGCAAAAGACAGTTAGCAGGAACCTCACCGACTGCATGCCAGCACATAATTCCACCACACATACAAGTAAAACAAGCAGGGGTATCATGAGACTCGCTCTATGAGATCCACCTACCCAGTCACCCCAGGACATTTAGACCCTTCCTCTGGATAGTTTTTAAGAGACCACAAAGTCAGCATGCAAAGTCTTCCTTCTCTTGGGCATGGATGAGCAGAAAAACTGACCCCAGCCAGTACTAAGGCAAAAGAAGGGATCTCTTTCAATTAAAGCACATAACTACTCTGTGTTCAGAGATTTAGACTGTACGTCTGTCACGTATTTCCTGGGTGGCTGGGAATAAACTACATCAGTTCCCCACCACACTTCCCTCCTACCTCCTCACCCTGTAGTAAAGCACAGTGGATAGCATGAGTATCAGAGAAGCACACTGAGAGAGTTCCACTTCCTTCTGTGTTTATACAGGAGATTACCATGCAACTGAAAGTTCAGTTTAACTAATGGTGCAGAATCTGAAACTTCAAGTACTTCAGGAATGTCCGCTACAGCTGCTGAAGGAATATCCAGGATATTGTCTCAAAAAAACCCAAGTGTTAATCAGAGAAAAGATACTTGGATTTACAACAGGTTGAGATTTAAACACAAAATTCAAAACCAGACTAAACTCTACTAGCTGAGCTTACAGACAGGAAGAAGCAATTACAACAACACAGGTGAGAAAAATAAATAAATTAAAAAAACCCCAGGTGTGATGGGAAAGGATACCTTACAGACAAGCACACATTTGAAAAAAACAGTTTGAATGTCAGGCACTTAATTACAACCCTTATCAAGATCACCAAAAAACTGAAGTACCTCTATAATTCTCACCTGACAAATAGTAACCTGGATTAAATGTGTTCTCTGTAGACGTATAATGTACCTGAACAGGAACGACCCCAGTGCTTACTGCTGAAGCACGGAGAGGAGACACAAGGCACTGACTGCTTTTCACACTGATAGATTTATATCTGCAAAACTTCTGAGGGTTCTGATTGAGAGAAACTGTCTCATATAATTTACCATACTTCATATAAGAGTGCAGAGAATCCTAACTGAGAGCAAGCACATTCACCTATTGGTACATGCCAGAACAGGCCACTTACGAGCTTCTTGGGAACATGGATGTTTCCCTTCCATGATGGGCAAGTGGGGTTTTACATGTCACCCACTTTCATCCATTCACTTACAAAGGCATCTTCACTCTTGCAATATCCCACAAAGAACATGGACTGCAAGAGCTGCTACATGCATGGTACAGAGTGGGGTCAACCTGTCCAATTTTAGATAGTCACACGACATAAAACTGAGACATTCATCCAAAGTTCCCATTTTAACTAACTAAGACTCAGGTAAAGAGCGATTTATCTCATCCCATGGTAGTTATCTCCAGAGGCCATTCCGTGTTCCATTTCTCTCCACTGAGTGCAAGAGCACACAGCTCAGATCAGACAGCAAAAGGACAGTAAGCAGCCCACCTACTTAAGCATCTTCAGAAGTACCATCCAGGCCCACTGCACAGAAACAAGCTGTAAATTACAGAGCATCTGTGTGTAAAAGCAGCTCCCACTACAAAATGCATTTTTTCACCCATCAGGCCACCGTAACATAACTGGAGATACACAGCACTATCAGCTTTTTGGGAAGCACAAAACAAACTTAATTAGGACTTCCAGTCAGCAAATACCTCACCATTATTTCTGCTGCACCAGTTCCCCCAAGAATTATTTTGATTATTGCAGTGGATTACAGCTGGGGTTCACCAGCATGCTGACTTTCTTCCTGCACCCCTTTCTGTAAGGGTTTATAACTCAGTTACAAGCGTTCCCTCCTGAAAACAGCCCTGTAAGACGAGTACAGCTGCACTTCCTTTTAAGTTTTCTACTGATTTTTCTTTGGGAATCACAAAAATAAAGAAAAATAATGAACCAAAATAATATTGGGGGTCCCTGACTCTAAGATACATAAACCCAAGCAGGGCATAGAATACTTTACGATAACACATTAAAACCCATAGACCTTAAACTCTTCTGTGTTTGAAAACAAAACAACCCAATACCATTAGATAGCTCAAAGTTTAGGAGCAAATTTTGAGACAGGTTTATTTTGTTTTGAGCTTAGAGTTTAAATTAGAATCATGAACTCTTGCCCACTGTCATTCCCTATAGCTACTCTCTCTCAATTCTGGGAAGAAGCTCTTGAAACTGCCAGAGCTTAACTGAAATTGTTGTATTTTGAAGACTTCAAGTAATTTTTAACAGTGCCAGTTCCAGGGTGCATCAGCTATGAGGTAAACCAGCAAGTGTAAACTATTGCCTTGCGGATCCACAGGAAGTTAATAAAATAGATTTGATTCAACCGATTATTCTGAGCTGCTGCCATTCTTCTACCTACCTAAGCAACACTTTCCCATTTCACTTCTGTCCTCTGGTGAAGTTTCCAAGTGCAGGAACCACAGCCAACAAGTCCATACCATGGACTGGTAAAACATTAGAAGATGATATAAAACCAGCATGACTTTCAGAGCCCTAAAATATCCAGTGAAGTAAGGGGAACTCCATGTATAGACAAACTGAAAGGAAAACCCAATTTGGGGGATAAGACATCATAGAGTGAGTAGTCAAAGAAGAAGAAGAGGGATGTCACAGACGGACGTGTGGACCTGCATCTCCACATGCAGAGTGGCATGAGAATGAAAACCAGGTACAGAGTGGACCAGCACCACACCTCCAAAGCTGCAAACCTACAGTGCCCAGAGGGATCTTTTAGGACTTTCTCAACCAGGGCAGTGAGAAGAGCACCAAGCAAGCGGACCTGGCAGCAGCCCCAGAGCCAGGGAGCTAGTGGGGTGCTCAAGGCACACAGGGGCAGGGGAGGAAGCAGACAAACGTCCGTGGCACACCACCAACAGCCCCAGCAGCCACATCCTGACCACAGCCCACAGCAGACCTTCTGCAGGGGTAGCACTACCCTGATCCAGGAAGAAAGTGGCTACAGTTCATGTGGCTCCTTCAGCCACAGGTAGAAAGCCATGAGTCACTGCAATCCCTGCACGGAGAGCAGCTGTTATCAATGCGCCATGGGACAGCTCCAAAGGGAGGTGACAGAGACATACTAGATAAGCCCTACAATACCAGTATAACTGCATCCATGTTAGGAGTTTTACCACGTTAGCTGTTTTATTGCTAGACAGGCCAATCAAGACCTGTTGGCACTTGCAGTGTCCTATTTGTACAGTGATAATGACAGCCACAGTGCCAGAGCAACCCAGGGAGGTGTGGCTCCGGTGGGAAAGAAGCATTCTGCCAGGAGTGTGAAACAATCTCCCCCAAAAGACATCCCTTATTCTAGCAAACGGTCACAACACAGCTAGGTGGGCTAAGGGAGGTCTCCTCAGCCTGGACCATGCTGAAATCAGCACAAAAACCAGTGTCCATGAACATTCCCTTGGTGCACATAAGCCCAAAGCCTGCCTGACCAGTCAGCTGCCATGGCTAAAAGCTAATCTCTTTCATAATATATGTTTTTCAATATTAATTATATGTGCTAATATGTTTCTACTAACAACTAAAGTGTCCCATACTTTTTCTTATATTACGCACTTTCCTGACTCCACCCCACTTTTTCTTGCCCACAACTATGAACAGTTCTAATTCATTCTCTACATTTAAGCCATATTCTCCTTCATCTTCTGATTTCCTCTGTAAATTCGCCTTCAGTAGACTGCTTCTCTTTGAACTGTCCTACTATCCCTTCCTAACTCCAAATCTTCCCATAGATTTCTCCCTTCATTTGCAACTATGATGCGAGATCAAGCAGGAGGCCATAGAAGAACCTTTGGAACATGGTCAACAACCTTTATGCCTAGTTGAGCTGCACAAGGCATTAGAGACAGGACTTAGTTGCACCAATTTCTAAGTAAAGTGGAGAGAAGCCTATCCATACCTCTATCTGATCTTTATGTGCCTCAAAAGTGCAAATTCTCTGAAAGGGCAAGCATCTCCACTCCCCAATCTCTGTGATTTTACCCTCCTTTAGTGGTGCTTTTCACAGATTTCCCAATCAGCAGCAAACTAAAACCAACACCACTGAGGTAAAATTGTAATTATTAATTACACTCAGAACAGCAGATTTCGCTCTCTGCAGGACAGCAAAGCCTGGGAGAGCAGGGGAGTGCTTCACCAGCAATACTATTAAGTCTCTAGTCACTATTTGCTCCTCTTTCAAAAAGCTGCTCTGTCCTTTTTCTAACACTGAAATAGATATCACATGAGTTAGGACTACATGGCCCCATGGCCACCTTGGAGGAGATACATCAAGCCTTGCTCAGGATATGACAAGGGACCAGGAATGAGGCTCAGGTGGAGGTATCATGAGCTTCACAGCAGTATATTGGCCATTCAATAGTACTCCACAGCTTGTAACTACTGTCATATTTTTTATGCCTCTGTGAAAGTGTTTCACAACGCATCCAAAGCAGAAAATACACTTTAGAAATAATATTGAGATGCAAAGTCAAAATCCCCAAGCTCTCTACAATCAAAGCTGCCTCAAGGTTCCCAAGAGGTATGCACAAGTGTGGGCTTTTTCCTCTACCTTCCCACAGCTGTCTGACTTTAGAGCCACCAGTATCTTTTCTTGAGCCTGTGCTAACCTGAGAAATAATAAGGGACCCATAAAGTATTTGATAAGAGAACTCTTGTGCAAAGCTATGAGATCCCCTCCCAAATCCACCTCTCATTCAAGCAAGCTGAATTCTTTCCACCACTTTCTGTGGGCTGAGACCTAAAATAACGATGCAGATAAGGATCTTACTGTAACTTCGACTACAGTCAAGCTCACATTGTGCAAGTCAATGCTACTGAGCTTAAGTATCAACGTCATCCGAAGCCTGGTGGAGCCAAAGTGTACAGTCAGAAATGGAAAATGGAAAAAACAAAACCACCACTTTCCTCCACAGAAAACAGATCTCAGGAGGGTAGGCATACAACGTACCGGGCTAAAATCGCTCTTGCAACAGCAAGTACCACTTGAAAAGATGACTAGAACATAATGTGTATATACAAACATATGCTAGACCACATGAGAAAGATTAGCTAGCATTCTTGTCCAAAAAATTTATACTAAAAAATGTATATGCTGAAGGCAAGGAAATGCAAAGGGTGAGCACCTCTCACAATGCTGCATTGCCTTTGGGGATGTTCCTCTACATCATCCCCTTGGGTGGGAGGTGCAGAACTACCATCATCACAGAGACCAAAAGAAGGATTTCTGCACACTATCAAGCCAAGGCTTTGGTGCTTCGAAGTTGACATGTCACCAAATTACATGACACTGCTAGGAGAGAATAAAACTTAAGTAAGGAATGGAAGGTGTACATTCCTGGTTTCCTCCTTTCTTCACTATCCCAAAATGACTAAAAACCCCTACTAAAAATTACTAAAAACACCCACTCCAAGCCTTACAGGTAAAGCTCACCTTCCTCATGCCTGGTGCCAGAAGAAGAGACCTTGATAGGGAAAACCATCCACCCATACAAGCCCAACGACCCCCGCCAAGGAGGAGAGAGCCCACACATGCAAAAAGCAAGGAGAGAGCACCAGATGATTTCAACTGAAATTTTATCCACACCAGTTGAAATATCTTCCAACAGAAAGCCGAAAAAAATTTCTAGGAGTCAGCACAAAACTCTGGGCCGATCTTGTTACATCCATCACCTCGAAGCCCTGCACACACCCAAGTTCCAGACTGCTGGGTCCTCTTCTAATTAGTTCAGAATAAGGAGTCCCTGCCCCAGGAGTTTGCAAAACCTCCACATTTTGCAAACAGACAGATGGGACTGGGAGAGGAAGAACAAGAGGGACATGTGGTTACCAACAACTGGCACATTGCTTTCTTTTTTTTTTTTTTAATAAAAATAAATATCAGTAATCCCCACTGGCCACCTGCCTAGCTTTTGTGTATTTAATTAAGAAGGATTTGGGTGATGGAGAACTGGTCAAAAGTTCAGCCAGTTTAGGGGAGGACAGGAGAGTAAACATCTAGCTGAAGGACCCAAAAAAATGCCAACATTCCAGCCGCTGCCTGGTCCTTCACAATTTCTAAAACAGCAAGGTCTCACTTTGCTACACAATCCACAAAAAAAATCAGAGGAGTAAGGGAAGAAGTGCAATGCATACTTAAGAGAGCTGGTCTGGACCAGTTCCTGAAAGCCAGTGACCTCACTGATCCCCAGTACAGTTTCTCTTTATAGTGATAAGACTGGAATTGTATTCATGTTTAACAAAATCATTTGAATCCACAATGACGTCCCTTTAGCAGTGAGAGAAACAAAGGGGAGAGAGAGAGGAAAAAACACCCTTAACTGAGTTACTAGAGGATATCAAGAACTGTCCTATCTTCCTACCCTCCCAACACAGTCACCTTGTAAGACAGAAAGTCCATTAAGACAAAAATAGGGTATCCTTAGTGTGGGAAAACATTTAGCAAAGTTTTAATGTACTTTCAAATCGGCATTTAAACGATCACATCTGACATCACTTCCTTTTACGAGCCAGCAGTTAGACAATACACATCATTTACATGCAGTTTTGGAAGGCTGCAACATAGATCAACAAAAGGAGCCTTCATCATGAATTAACTATCACAAGACTCGTAGAAAGTCACTCCAGCCTGCGCTGAGGGCAATTAGGAGTATCATCCCCTAATCCTCATCTTTCTGGTGCACTCCTGTTACGCCTCAGAACTCCCACAAACACAACCTTCCACCCAAGTCATTGCTGCCACAAGAGAATCACGATGTCTGTGAGATGTAACAGCACACTCACAATGGTTAAAGTGTTAGACGTCTTTAAAAGCAGACACATACACAACAAAAGAGAAAGTGACTAAGCAAGTTAACATAGTTCAGTGTCAATAGCGAAATTACAATGTTTTATGCCTCTATGAATGATCAGACGACAGAGATTTTAAAATTTCAGAAGTATTAACCAATTGCCTTTAGGTCGCAGCTAATTTCAGCATAAAAAACCCCAAAATACCAAAAACCAGAATGGAAGCAAACACCCAGTTCAGACCTTGAGACAAATTTCAGGTGTGTTCTCATTTGGTGCAAGCCAAACTTCATATTAAGCTTACTGCTGGATGTGAAAAACTAAAATCTAACCGCAGCAATGCTAAAAATGCTTCTCCCACTACTTGCAAAAGATCAAAAAAAGCCCTTAAGGCAGCCGATCACTCGGTGAGCTGGCTGCGAGTCCCAGTAACGCGGCAGCGGGACGGGGCTGACTCAAGAGGGAAGGCGAGGGGCAGCACACCCGTGCGCCATCCCAGCCGCCACACGCCAGCGGCAGGCACAGCAGCACCGCCGAACCACCACGGGCNCCCGCCGCGGGCACAGGCGCGGCCCGGGCCGGCCCGCACACGCCGCTCGGCTCCCGCCAGCTGATACCGACCTACCCAAGGGAAATTTCCCCCTCCCAACTCCGGCACTGGCCTGAGACTCCTTAAAAGTGTGAGAACGACCGACCCAGGGGGTTCTGCGGCCGGTCCTTCCCGCCTCGGCTCGGAGGGAACGCTGCCGGCCCTACTTGGCTGCGTTTAACCCTTTGCTTTCTCTCTAATCTAAGTGGTGCAACTTCCACGCCATCGTTGTCGGGTTTCGAACCAACTACGAAAGGCAAAACAACTCTCATTCCCCAGGATCTGCGAGCAGCAGTAGAGCTCTGCTTGGCCCCAGGACGAATGAGCCAAGCCCCGCTGCCCCTTCCCCTGTACTGGGCAAAGGCTTCCCCAAAATACCCCTTCCTTTCTTTTACATACCCAGGACTGGGGAACCTCCTTTTTTTTTTGCCCCCCATTAATTCACTGTGCAACAAGCTGCTCTTGACACACAAGGCTTCTTCACACAGGAGAGGTGTAAGCAAGGTTATGAGCACGAAAATAATAAAAACTCTATCGATTTCAGAATCACAGAACTGTTTGGGTTGGAAGTGATCTCAAAGATCATCTAGCTCCAACCCCTTTGTCATAGGCAGAAACACTTCCAGTAGATCATGCTGCACAAAGCCCCGTCCAACCCAGCCTTGAACACTTGCAGGGATGCGGCATCCACAAGTTCTCTGGACAACTCGTTCCTGTGCCTCACCACCCTCACAGTAAAGGACTTCTTCCCAATACCTAATCTAAACCTACTCTCAGTTTAAATCCATTACCCCAATTCAAGCACAGCAACACAAAACTCAGTATTTTTACCATCTCACCACTGAGGTCCCAGGCCCACAGCAACATGCCACCTAAGCCAATCCCTTCAATGCATAAAATGCGGGAGTAACTCCATTTGCATTTAGGTACCAAACACCCAAGGGCTGCCCTCACATTTCATACATGTATAAACATCTACACACCTACATATAGCTAAATAAATAGCTAAGGTAGAACTAGCTACAGAAATATCTCCAGCAGATAGATGAGCTATTTCCAGCTAGCTCAGCTAAGGCAAAGAGGAGGGAAACAGGGCTATTTTCTGCTTTTCAACAGGTTGGCGCCGTCCCCTTCCCAGGGCTGCTGGAAAGCTGACTCCCCAGCCAGGCAAGCGACCTTCGGCATCATCGGCGGGCGTATGAGCTAGACAAAGAGATAACGTCATGCCCTCTCCGCTCCCTCCGTGTCCTCCCCGCAGTGGCAGGTAGCCAGCCAATCCCGCTCCCGGGTGACATCATCGCTGATGCCTGTACACGAATGTGGAAGTACATCAAACTGCATCTCGCAGCTCGGCTCCTCAAAAGCAACCGGCACCCCACCCCCCGCCCAGCCCCTCGGGATGACAGGCCGCTTACAAGGGAAATAAAACCAGCCAGGAAGAGGGATTTCAAGAAGTGGTTGCTGGGTAGAAGGCAAGCGGAAGGCAACAAGCAAACTCGGCGTAAACACGTTTTTCCCTCGGTTATGCAGTTCCTATGAAAGCCCTCAAAACATACACATACAGTCATCTTCGGGTGTCCCTGGAGCATTTCTCCTAGCAAAAAAAAGTGGCCAAGAAAAGTTGGGGTTTTTTTGCAACAACTTTTGCAACAACTGCCTTTTTTTTTTTTTTTTTAACGTAACTTCATTAGTCTAAAAACAAAGATGTTTATCGCAGCAAGGAAGTTTTTTGGTTTGGTATTATTTGTTTACATACAGCCCTGTTAGGTGTCCACATTATCAGTGTATGTACACAAATGTGGGCAAATACCTAAGAAGAAGCAGTGCCAACCCAAACTTAAACATCAATCCATTACTGTCTAGCAGGCTGTATAGCAAGAAAAGAGACTGCCTGTTGCTCCCAGTTATCACAGTGACACCGATGACATGAGGTCTTCGTTCAACTCTTCCAAGACAATAAATGCATGGGCCCAATTGCATGTCTATTGCTAACTATTCTGGGAGAGCTCTACCTTACTTAAAGAAAACAAAATTTAACATTTCTATTGTCAAGACTGTTAAACTCAGGAGAACTTTGCTCATTAACTCAAAAGCATTAACAAGTACACTGAGAAACAATGCACTAAACTGCAATAATTAACAGGAGAGTTTCAAGTCCCACATTCACACCCTATTAATTTTTTTTTTTCATAAGGGTTCAGATGATGCAAGCTCTGGGAGCAAACGATTACAGAAAAAAATTGCATCCTTTGAAATGGCAGACAAAAAATTAAATGGTCGAGGTTGTGTCAAAGTGCAGCTTTTTACTCATCTTCCCCCTTTCCTGTGGCACTTTGAGCCACATTCTTTTTTCCAGCTTTATACCAACAGCAGCAGCCTGGCTATTCGAGCTCAAGTCTTAAAAAGCAACTAATACACTGCGCAGGCAGACTAGTTCTCCATAAGGAGGGCTGAGGTTCACGCCCTCAAAACAAACTGACATGTGTTTCATTTGCAGAAGAGGCAGCAAAGCGCTTTATTTAGTTACTGGAGCTGCAAGCAGCAGTATCTTGCCATCAGGGAAACTCAGACCAATTACACTCCCTTGTTTATAAGCAAAAAGAAAAACAAAACAACAACAAAAAAGCAACCAAGAAACCAAACAAGCAGCTAAGCATCTTCATCTCTCTCCTCTCTTCAAATGCATCTTGCATTTCTATAGTTTGAGGCTAGAGCCTTCAATCTTTAGCCAAGTATTAAGTCTGTGCAAATAATTAGTCATCCTGGTGGCTAGCACTCACTGCAAAGTCATGCAAGCTCAAGATTCGTTTGTTCCACTGACTGCACACTAAAGGGTAAAAAAAGAAAAAAAGAAAAAAAGTAGGCTAGTTTCACACCCACATGGGCACTCTCTGATTTCTATTTTTTAAAGTCATACACTTGTCAAACAGGTTATTCTGGGAATTCTGATTTCCACAAAATAAGCTTCTCTGCTTCAGTCACATATTATTGCCACTCTGCACCCCTCATCTCTGCACAGCCCATCAGATGCACTCGCCCCCAACTCCACAGCTTCAACATTCACAAGGAAACCGGGTGACAATTTTAATTAAGGCCAATGTCTTTGTCTAAAGTCACTGCAGCAGCAGCAACTTCCATAAGGATTTCCAGCAGCAAAGCTGAATAAGCCTGTGGACGTGTTTGTATAACCGAGCCAGACTCTGACAGCGTCCACTTGGTTTGGTAATTTTTCTGGAAGGAGCACAGAGAAGAATAAGTACAATAAAGGGGTATTTCATCATTACAGGATGGGTACTTGGGAGAGTAATTTGTACCCATCTGAAAAACCAGAAGCCAAGAGGCTGACAAACTTGACAAGGCCAGCAACAATGACAAGGGCAACACTTCTACCACCCCTCACTGTTCCGGTTGCCAGTGCGGGTGGCTCGCCTTCAACCGTGTGCTCAGCCCGGCGCAGGCACCGGGTACCCTCTGGAAAATGGGCAACAATAAAAAGAGAAGAAATTCTCACACAAACCTTGTAGACTTGCCCGTACGTGCCATTGCCAACCACTTCCACCAGCTCAAAAATCCCAGCGGGGTCCTAGGGGGAGGAAGGGGCAGAAGGGGCGGGAGAGGAAAGGGGAGAAGAGAAGCGGGGTTACATTTTTGTTCAGGCGATGGCTGCTGGCAGAGCCCAGCCAGCGAACCCGGCTGCTGGCGGCGTGCAGCTGTTGCGCCCTGTTTTTCCACGCACATGCCAATACATGCAAACAAAGGAAAAGCAGCCCAGGGCCGCGGTCCCCCCGCCCGCCCCCGCGGGAGGGCTCCCCCCATGCGGCCGCGGCCCCCCGCGCCCCGGCACCGGCCCCGGGCCCGGCC
>VYZP01072884.1:47257-60947 GCA_013400635.1 Hypocryptadius cinnamomeus | reverse complement strand
AGCCCACGCTGCCGGTGCCCGCGCCCAGGGCAAGGACGAGGCCCTGCAGGCCCCGCCGCGCCTCGGCGGGACAGCGCGGTCAGTGTGGGTCTGTCACGGCTGGTATTCACCAGCGATGGGGATATTTTCTCTTCCCATCCCCGGTGAGATGACCAGCAAAATGTCACAGTTCCCCCCTGCCCCGAGACGCCAGGCCCACAGGAAAAACATTTGTGTCTTATGAAGAGATTTCTACAGAAAGAGACCCAAATCCTAGCCCACAGAACCAGACCCATCTCTCGTATTTTAACACATCATTTACTGAGAGAGCTGTCTCAGGCCCCCTTTCCGCCCAGAAGAATTCTCTAGCAGAATTTGAATTGTGGAAAAATCTCATTAACCTCACTTGAACAAGACTCATCAGGCAGTTGCACACAGGTGTAAACCTTGGCAGGATTTGTTTCTCATTGAAGTTCTTTATCACGCTGATACGGCAAAAGTGTTACCTGCTTGCAAGAGGTCGAGTTATGTTTCCTGTGGGAACCAGGGTTTTCCTCTCTCTTCTAATTTAACCACAAAATTACATATACATAGCCATAAGTATCACAGAAACATACTTTTGAAACAAAGCAAACCTGTTGAGCAGAAAGTGTAAGGATAAATTACCATAACAGTTTAATGGCATACTTCATTTTCACTTTAAGTGTAGATACAAAGAAAGGAAACTCCATCCTAGACCAGGAAACTTTGTTCTCTGTACAGGTACCTATAGTCGGGAAAAGGCAAATAATTTCAAATGGATTCGGTGCTGTGTCTGCCTAAGTGCATGCACGGGAGTAAGGTCAAGTCTAGAGGTGCAGTAGGTTTTGAAAAGTGGATTTCCACAAATTGGCCTGGTTTGCATTATATGGCTTATTTAACTCAGCCTTTTTATGTGTAAGGGAAGCCTTGGTGGGTCAGATCCATTGCCCCTCTGTCCCAGCGTCCATCTCCAGATGTAGCCAGTAGTAAACACTGAGAGAAGATCACAGGGATACTTTAACCATCCAGTAATACTTCCCTGGCTTATCTTACCAACTCTATACAGCTCACGGAGTTCTTTAGCAGCATTTGGTGTCACTACATTTCATATTTTTTGATTATGTTTTCCTTCCATTAGATTAGCTGTTTACTTTGTGGATTCAAACATGCTTGTGGCTCTCACAGTGTCCTCTGGCAGGGAGTTCCAAAGCTGGGCTAGCGTGTTGTGTGGAGACCACCTTTTGCTAGACCGAAAAAAAAAAAAATCCCGCTCATTCTTGTTTTGGAAGAGACACCAATCATTTCCTATTCATTTTCTTCATTATGCTCATTTTTTAGACTTTTGGTGTGTTTTCCCCTTGGTTTTTGCCAGCTAGCAAGTTTTGGTCTTTTTAGTGATACCGTGAATGGAGCTCATTCCATATTTACCCTCCATTGAACCATTTCTGCTTATAATGTCTTCATTTTTAAGATGGGTAAACGGATTTCCATGCTCATGCTGGGTTCCCCGTACAGCATCATAGTGATGTCCTCATTTCTAATCCACTCCTCATCCTTCCTTTCTTCGCTGTTGTTGAGTATGAATATGACATTTCTGTGGCACATATCTGTTATAACTCCAGAGTCTCCTTCTGTAATGTTAATACTACCTCAGAGACTGTTGCTGTGTATTTCTGAATGCTGAATGATTTTCAAGCCCAAACTCTGAACTGTGAGTTTTCCAAACCCAGGATGTAACAATTTCCTTGAGCCTCTGAAAAGTACAGCCCAGGATTTTAGAGATGAGGATCTGAGCCCATATACACATTTTCACCATTCATATTTTCACCAACACATATCATTTCACCAGATCCCTATGTGGCTCCACCACCATGTCCCCTCTCTGCTTTAACTTTTTGTTTTATTACAGTGAGTTCAGTTCTTTGGTGTGTTTTAGTATTATACTAAAGACTGTTAAAGTGCTGGCAACAAGATTGTGAATTTTTGAAAAGTAAGGCATCCTCTAACTTTAGGAAAAAAATAGTTTTCATAAAGTAGTAAATGCCATAAGAGAGCTTCCTGCTAGTTCCCAGAGCAAAGCACCACGACGCCTCACCTTCCTTTTCCTTCCTACTCAAGTGGAGAGATGAAAGGCTTGCTTTTTTGAGGAAGAAGCCTCTTCAGCTGCAGCCAAAACCACTCTGTTCACATGTTCATCATGCTCTTCACCAGCTCTGTGTACTTCGCCAGTTTGAAAGTCCAAAGGTTGAAAGACCAAACCTAAAACCACTGGAAAGGAGATGAGCAGTCGGTTTTAACTCTTCCTCATAGTGAAGCCAGCAATCCTGAAGTGACACGGAGTGAGACAGCCATCAAAAATCATAATGAAGACTAAATGCAAGGAAAGGCATTTTCACCCCTCACCCCACAGAGTACACACGGTGTTCCTAATGACAAACTTCAGTAGAAGCATCAAAAAACCTGAGTCCACTCCATCCATTGGGGAGAAAAGCAGGAGAAGGTGGGGCCTATGTGCTGCTTTCCACCACCCTCAGACACAGTTGCACCCATTCTTGCTCAAAGTGCTCATAGAGTGTAGTGAACACAGGAGTTGTAGCTCCCTGAGCAGTTTCAGCAT
This sequence comes from Hypocryptadius cinnamomeus, assembly GCA_013400635.1. Classification (NCBI taxonomy): domain Eukaryota; kingdom Metazoa; phylum Chordata; class Aves; order Passeriformes; family Zosteropidae; genus Hypocryptadius; species Hypocryptadius cinnamomeus. The sequence continues at coordinate 58,330 of VYZP01072884.1, read as the reverse complement.
CCCTGAAAGAGGGATGCTGAGCCTCCCTTTCTCTGGTCATTTTTTTCCTGTTGAATGGCACCTCATCTCTTGTGTGGGTATGAGCATTTCTATGGCTGTGTAGTGAGCCAGGACTCACAGCAAAGCTAGCCCACAAAAGGAAAATAACTTGTAATGTTACTATTGATCAGTTCCCTGGACTGGTTCATCACATGCCTCCTTGAGCTGTTGTGTTAACAAAAGGAAAACAGAGGGGTCAGCAACTAAGTGGAGGGCAGGAAGTGTAACCATAGCATTGCGTCTTGGTTGTGGCTGTGGTTTAAGCCAATTTCAACTCTCAGTGGACCCATAAGGGTAAAACTAGAGAAACTTCCTTCCTTACTGGAAGAGACACTGTGGGAATGATGGGAACCCAACATTTATGTTGTAGCCACAAAAGAAATTCCTTGCCTTCTACTTTTTTTTAAGTTCTTTGAAATTGTCTTTGTTCTATAACTTTCCACTTTTAATATGCTGGGGCCCTAATCACTGACCAGAGATGCAGAGGTCATCAACTGCACTAACTTTTTATGAGCTTAATCATCAACAGTATTCAAGGAGATGAGTAAAGAGACAGGAAGTTCTGAATTTTCATTTTGTTCTACTACTGATTCATCCCATAGCCTTGGGGCATCTCATTTCCTGCTTCCACTCCCGTTCTCTATGTGGAAAATGGGAGTGATTTTGACCTCCTTTATAGTGTGAAGTGTTAGACATGTGTCCCGTCATATTCTGGGGAAATGTTTCCCTCCTTGGATGAAAAAATCCCTGAGGGAGGCTCAAACTAGGGTGATAAGTAACAGAGGACAGGGTGGTGAGTAGGGCTGAGTGAGGCTTTGCATAGTCCAGCTCTCCAGCTGCAAATGGAGCAGAAGGAGGCTGGGAGACTGTTCTCCTCATGCTATTTATTACAACACATACTGGGAGCAGATCAGTTACAAAAGGATGCCACACAATCAGCCTCCCTCCAGCTTAGGCTCCTCTCCTCCTCTGCTGTTTCCACCACCCCTATCTCACACCTCCATGTGAGAGCTGCTCTGTGTGATCGCTGCCGGCACACCCAGGTTTTCTCATGCTGCATCTTAATAATGTCATATGGGGTGGACATGTTCCTGCAGCTCTGGTTGCCCAGTTGCACACACACTGCTGCTGGTGACATCCTGCTGCTTCCTGCTCCTCAGGGTACTGCACTGCCTCCCACACTGATGGGTTTCCCTCATTCCAGCACGCAGCCAAGGCTCAGGACCCAAGCTTGGGGACACACATGAAGATGATGATGCAGGTGACATAAGTTGCGCAGGGCCAAAAAGGAGTAGATTTCCACCAGCTGTACTCTTTGAGGCTATCACGCCCACACCCTGGCTGGCCCCCTCTGTTAGCATTTTGGGGACTGGATTGAAAGGAGTCCTGAAACACAGGGGCTGTCTAAATATAGCAGTCCCGCTAGTGCAGGAAGAGTGGCAGAGTGAGTCAGAGCCCTTTCCACAGCTGCTCAGTACCATGCGGGAAGGCACAGTATAGTCAGCACTGTCAGCTCTTTGGAGGTGCCCACCTTTCTCCATCCCCTGCCAGGCTCCACATCTGTGCTGTTTTTTCAGCTGTGCTAGTATGGCTTCCATGTATTGTGGTTTGGTAGCTAGGGTAATCTTAGCAAAAAAGAATACACCATCTTTATTTTTTTGCAAGTTCGGCTTCACCTCCCATTAACACCCTGCTTTAAATGAGTGGTAGGCAATTCTGTGAGAGTGGGAATTTCTCAGGTTGTTATTGCACAGAGATCTAGGTACCATGAAACCATGTCCTGAAAGTAATTTTGGGAAGGGTTATCTCAAATGGCACTGCAGTATAGCCTAAGGGGAAAAGTTAACCTTAGTCCTATAATAATTAATTTCACACTTGTGAAGTACTAGAGCACCCAGCAGTTCTAACTTAATCCAGATCACAAATGAACATATGAAAATGTTCTTATGAAAATAACATAATACAATTTTTATGTCATTTGTTTATGCTAGTTGTGATGAAGATGGTACCTGTCCATCTAGAGTCATAGGACATGAGAAGCTGATGGCTGAAATAGTATGAAGTTTGCCAGGACAACATGCTTCCAGAGAAATCTGTGAACAAATCTTAACCAGAAGAGTGAAGTTCAGAAATTTGCATCACCTAGCTGGAGCATTTTGAATCTGACTCTAAACATGCCCACACAGGATTTGCATCCATGGAGCCATAGCCTCTGTGAGGAGACTGCTTCTGCACAGAAGAAAGGGTGATTTCCTGTTGCCACAGTCTTTCACTGACTCCACATCCCTAACTGATCTACCCAGACTGAATTCACAGTACAGTCCAGAATCTTGTACTTCATATCAGACAGTTGTCAGTCCTGCAGCAAGACTTAAACCAGGCAGCGATGCAAAAACCTGGCATAAAAAATACTGTTGGATGCTTGGGCTAATTGAGAAGATCCCATGTATATTTTTGTACACTGCCCATGCTCTAGGGTTTTAACAAGCTCGCTCTTTCTGGGTCTGCTATCTGTCACACAAAGCACGCAATTACTGAGTGTGACTGGCTGTCACAGGCTATCTCTGCTTGTAGCTAAGCTGGCTTGTAGCTATCTTCCCATGACCCAAGTGTGACACTTATTTCACCTCTTATACAGGCCCTGAGCCATATCTGTAGTGGCTGTGAGCAAACTCTTTTCCTCCACATCTGAGTCAGAACTCCTCAGGGAGTATTGTCTCTCCTCACATTTGTCTTGATGTGCTTTATCTCACAAAAGGGCACCTGGGGATGCTCACCCAGAGTTTCTGGGATCTGTCTTCAGGAGAGAGACAACCTGCTTATGCCACATTTGTGCCCTGGAATAAGAAAAGCTGCTTTGCCAACATGATGGTGGCTGTGGCTATGCAGGCATTTACAGGCAGTGCTTGTGCAAGGATCTCCCAGGCCCTCCCCACAAAGCACATGGGCATGTATCCTATGCTTTTCCTCCTGCTCTTTGGCTCTTGTCACTGCATCATCCTTACAACAGCCATGTGATCAAACAGATAATTATTGGAAATAACACCTGTTTCCAGATTTTACTTTGTTTTATCCAGCTCTGTTGTGTCCACAGTGTGGTGAAAGCAGAAAGGCAGTGAGTGTAGAGGTAGTTGTGTTGTTCTTTCAGAGCCCTTCAGCTTATATAAACAAAGTTCAAGTTGAGTCTGCAAGCCTGCCAGGCTCCTGAGCAGATCAGTGGGGATCACTTTTCAAGAACTTGGGCCTCGTTTTGGCATCACCCTGAACATAGTCTTGATGTGCCGTATAATGAGTCAGAAATGCCATGACGACGTGATACAAATCACTGAACCTTTATGAACTTATTCTGTCAATTCAAATGTGTTTAAAAAATTCTGAGGGAGTCATTTTGTCACAGAACATCTAACAGAGAAGATACTGAAGTCAGCTTAAACTTGATAAAAAAGGCATAAAGCTAGCACAGAAATATTTCTCTATTTTGGGCTAACTGAGTGGAAAGATGATGTTATGTGTCTGCATCTGATACAGAGCAAGCTGATCCAAAAAAGTTTACAGATCTGGTAATAACCAACATTTAACATGGCCTGAGCTGGTACAGAAGTCATCGTGTCCCCAGAATGAAGCTAATGCACTTCCACAAACATTGGGCTTCTGCAAGAAATCTGTGAGAGCATAAACTCCTACAGTGCCCCTGGTCTGAGTACAGCCGTCTTTATTCTGAAAATGTATCCCCATGTTGAACTTCATTCATTGTGCAAGTTCCCTGTGAATTCATACACCTTTGAGAATTGTGACTTAGGTAAATTAGAGAAGTTGAAATTAAAGTGTAGAGCATGTATTTTAAACATTAAAGCTACTGAAGTCTGCCCTTTGAAAGCTTTCTTCTTCAGTTTCCAAGTCACTTTTATTTAAACATTGAAGGGATTTTCATTTTGTGTTATATTTTACAATGAGTAGAGTTGTGTTTGGAAAGTGACTTTAAAATTAAGAGTGAATTAGCACGAAAATGCAAAAGAAAGGGGGAAAAAAGGCTTAGGTGAGAATTAACTATCCTTTCAAATGAAAAATTAAAACCCTGGTGCTGTTAAAGGAAATTTAGAACCACGTAAGAATTTCCACAATTAATACGCAAGCTTAATTGGTTTAAGTTTCCCTTTCATTTTATACAGCATGATGTCCACAGAGGCCATAATTTCAGGAAACTCTGGCTTTGTCAGTGAAGCTAAAGCTTAAAATGTTCCCTCTACTCCCTTCTCTGGTGCCCTGTACCTGGCTTCACACCTCTCCATGGGCAACTGCTACTGCCAGAACAAGGATTTGCCAGGCTAAGCCTACATCATCTGAAAAATAACACTCCCAGAAAGAGTGAATCAGTTCTGATGCCTGGCAGTGACATCACCAAGAAGGCCATGACAGCAAAGAGGCACAAGTGAAATGGTGAAATGGCATTGGCAACTTCCCAAGCTACCTCCAACAACAAAGCCAAGATCTCCTGAGGCTGCTGCTGACAGGTCAATAGAAATACCAAAGAAAGGTCTAAGGGAAGGGACAAAGCCTCTAGGCTGATATCACCTTAGAGGGTATAATTTCAAAAAAAGAAAAGACACCCACTGGTCATAATCAATGGCTGAAATGGAAAGGGCTGTTGATTAACACAAGATAATCCTCCAGGTGTTGTTTCTTAGACAAAATGTTGTCATCAAAATACAGTAAAATGTTGAATGTTATGGGGCATTGCTGGGTTTTGATAGAAGGCAAAGTATTTCAGCTACGGTTTGGCTTTCAGAGGCATTTTCTGTCTATTTCTTGATCTTGCTAATTTAACAGGGGGCTCTTCTGTATGATACATTTACCCTCTGTGATCTGGTTTTAAGTAAGCCAAATATCAGGGCTGCTGTGACACAGCAGTTTGGTAAAGTTCCTTGGTGTAACTGTTAGTGAAGAACTTCTAATCAACTTCTAATCAATCTAATAACTTTTGAAATGTGGACATTTTAAGTGTCTTCTGGTCATAACAGGAACACTGAATATAGAGGGTCTACAGGCAGTTGTAATCTCCAGATAAAACATGTGGGCTTCACCTGTGCATTTGAAAAAGTGTGCACCTCCAGGGTGAACATTCAGGTTCCTCTCATCATGAAACAAACAATGAAGGGGCACAGAGGAATGGTGTCTTAGCAGTCATGGTTAGTTTGGAGGCTGAAGCCTGTGCTGGACACATCTCAGGCTGGTGTGATGAATCCCTTCTAGCCAGGCAATGCTTTTTCATGCAATGCCAGTTTTTAAGACTTTCAATGCAGTCATGCATGCTTTGGAAACTATTTGCCCATTTAACTAGCAAAGTGAAGTCAGGGGGACAGATATTTAACTGCTGTGAATTAGGGTAGCTCTTCTGAAATTGCCTGGAAGCTCTGATGACCAACTTTTCCCATTTAAGACTGCTGGTTTTACTATATACAGTCATCATCAGAAACAAGGATGTTGTTAGGCAGTGGTGAATAGGCGATTTGGCCTTGGCTCAATTAGCCAAGAAATGGAAAAAGCAAGAAAATTTATACAAAGAAAAGAAAAACAACACACAATTTCCCAACAGTACTTTGACAACTTTTTCTGCTGCTTCGATCATTGCTGTTCCCTCCTCTCACAAGCCCATCCTGGAGCTGTCATTTGAACTAGGTGTAAATACATAGGAGAAATGGTGAGATGAAGGCATACACCACAGGAGGAAGTCCCAGTTCAGAAGACAGCTCAAGTACTGAAGGTGGTAGGGTAGCATGCAAATGTGCACTTCTGAATAAGGGCGTTCCCCCAGATCAGATCCTAAGTACTTGCCCAGAGGCTTTTCAGAGTTCCCCAGAACACTGCCAGATGTACTCAAACCCTGCCTGCAGCTCCCTGCCTGATCAAGTCCTTGGTTTCCTCCAGGAAAAAAAATCTGTCTGTACACTGATGTTGGGATCTGAAGGTCAGCTCACTGAGGATGAATGTAAGTTCGCCAAAATAGTTTTCTCTTGCACACGAATTTTGACAAGACTGGGGGTAAACACCTCTGGAGCTGGACTGTTCTTGACCTACATGGAATCACACCACTGCAAGAAGAGGTGGAGATCATGCATCTCCACCGAGATGGACACCTGTGCAGCAGAGAAAAAAAGGTCCTGTCTTGCTGTTCACTGGGCTCAGCTGGAAGAAAAAATGTATTTTCATACTATTGAAAAGGCAATACAAAATGAGGGAAGTTAATGAGTTTAAAATAAGGGCCACTAACCTTAGCACCCAGTATTTCAAGCGTTTTGTTAGTCACTTTCTTCTCACCACCAAAATAACATAAGACAGAAACACTTTATGATTTTTTTGGTGATGAAATTTTACACTGTCAAGGTGTAAAATTATATTTAAATATCAACCTTTTCCCTGCATCCTACAGTTTCCAGCATGTTTGCATACTACATTTTACAGGACAGCAGCTAATATCTACACTTTATAACATTAAATCTTATATAGTAGTCTGACATCTCTAAGCACTTCAGAAAAAAACCCCACATTATTGTCTTTATCACAGTTCTGAGAAGTTTGAGGTCACAAGTTCTTTTATACCAGGAGTTAATTTGGGATTTGAGATTAACCTAATCTGAGATTAACTATTTTCATTCACACTTCCCATGTTATTTTTCTTGGCAGTTGACTTTATTTAATCTTTCTCAATCCTTTGTTTTTCTACAATGTTAGCATTCCAAAATGATGCACCTATCTAGAAGTTGTGGCTTCCCTTGAAAAAATCCTGGAGCTACGCATCTTGTCCAAAGATCACTTGCCTGATGAAATCTGGAGCTATACTGCTTTTTCCCACCGCAACATTAGGGTCAAGCTCCTAGACTGGCTGTCTGAGGCACCGAGGACCACACTGCACCCCAGCACCCTTAGTACCACCACAGTGTCTTAATGCAATCTGGCTTCCTATAGTGCATGGAGGCATCATGCTGCACAGCCAAACCACCTCTGCCAAGTCTGATCAGTCTTCTGTCTAGATGCTGTCCAGATCAGTGCCAGACAGTGCAAAAAGCGAAGACAGTTTTATGCTGTGTTGCCTCATCACATTCCAAAAGAAAAAATAAGACAGGTTGTGTCTTCTTGCCATGCCCTTCAAGCCTTTGACCCAGCCTAGGGCCTGTCACTGCCAAGGACACACATTACCTCCGTGCTGTTTGTCATTGCAGGCCAAGGATAGTTTATGACTAAGAAAGTTCAATCAACAGTGTGATGAGGTGAAGATCTGCCTTGGTAAGATCCTATTGATGGATGTATGCGAAGAAATCTGCAAAAATTGCAAAGAATGATCTAAGTCAGATCCTTACCAAGCCATCTTGTCCACAGTCCTCTACTGTCCACCCCACAAACAGTAGCATGGACTGGTCAAGTAAACAATCCTCTAGACTCCCCTGGACTCTAAGGAGCCCAGCCACACAAGGAATCTGTAGGGTTGAGTTTAGGGCCCTTGACTTTGGTTCAATGTACTAGATGAAGTCCCATTACTCAAAGTGCCCTTGACCTGTACCCCTAAAATACTCAGTATTGGAATAAAATGATAGGATTCCATCCAGCCTCTAGATCACTTGTATGGACTTTTAATCTGCTATGCTCTGGGGTTTGCCTGTCCTTATCAGTTGTCTGTTTGTTTAGTCCTCTTTGTAGGCAGAGACATTAATCAGATTTGACTGCATTTTATGGTGTGTAAAAATTACTCTAGGCAGTAACAGACTTCGGCACAAGTATCAGAGGTGGGAATCATCCTAAATGTTGTAAGATATCTACAGAATAGAAGTCCAAATCTGACCTCTCCACTCCTCACTCTACTCATAGTAGGCAGCAAAGAAAGAAGGGCAGCTCTTGGCCATGATTCATCTCATGTGAAATAGGTCACATGAGTCACTCTCTAGAAATGCCTGTTTCTCTGTGTTGACTCCAAAGGGAGTCTAGATACACTACTCAGACATAAATGATTACACTGCAAATGTCCAGAGTTAGATGGGATGAATCCCCTTGTCTGTAGTTAATACCTTATGAAAGGACCTTTTTTCTCATCTACTCCCCATATGAGCAGCATTTGACTGCTGGTCAGGTGTCTCTGAGTATCTGCTGCGGAAGAACTAATTTGTTCCTTCACCCAGGAGTGCCAAACAACACTTCATCAAGATGGTTAAGGATAAGGATAGTGGGATTGACTGCAAGACATGAGAATCAGCAAATAGGATCACAGAATAGTTAAGGCTGGGAGGCAGGTGCCTCAGAGAATTGTCTAGTCTGGCACCTGGTCAGAGCAGAGTTAGCTAGTGCAGAGTTAGCTAGTTGCTTAGGAGTGAGTACAGTCAGAGTTTGACTGTTTCTAAGGATGGAGACTCCACAGCCTGTCTGGATGCTCACCCTTTCAGTAGAGAAGTGAAGGAGGGGCAAGGGGCAGTTAATGTTGAAATGGTATTTCTTGTATTTCCATTTCTGCCAATTGCCTCTTGTCCTTTAACTGGACACCACTTAGAGTCTGACTTCATCTTCTTTAGTCACAGTATTCATAAACAAGGGTCAGATCCCCCTGGGCCTTCTCTTTTCCAGGCTGAACAATCCCAGCTCTCTCAACATCTCGTCCTTTCATCATCTTCATGGCCCTTCACTAACTTGCTGCAGCAAGTTTCTGTCTGTGTTGTACTGGGGAGCTGAGAACTGGACCCAGAACCTCTCACATGTCTGTCTACCAGTGCGGAACTGAATGGGAATAACCACCTCCCTCGACCTCCTGGTGACCCTCCTCCTAATGCAGCCCAGGGCCTGCTGGCATCATCTTGAGGTATTGCAATAGACAGGGGCAGAGGGCAGCTGCCAACATGACTGTAATTCACTGCCCAGGAATGCCAGAAGCCTGTCTTCCAGTTAAAGAGCAGCAGCCTTTAGGCAAGCCAAGTACAGGATGCTAGGGATGATGCTTCACAGGGAAACTGTCTGGGAGGGCAGGTAGGAAGTTTGTGGGGAGAACCACTATTCCAGTACTAGCCTTCCATTGCTAGTGAAAGAAGAGCTGTATAATAGCATGGAATCATTTAGGATGGAGAAGATCCATCACTGTGGGTGATGAGTTGGTGGTAGGGAAGCAGCAGCTGCTCTCCATACAAAAGGAGATTTGCCCTGTTGCTGGCAGATGGGGTAAAAAANAAAAAGAAAAAGAAAAAGAAAAAGAAAAAGAAAAAGAAAAAGAAAAAGAAAAAAAAAAAGAAGAGAGGTTAAGTATGAAGTGAGGAGAAAGGAGTGACCAGACATGAGCAGGTATAGCCAGGATCTCCAAGAGAGTGAAGCCTCTGACATTTATGCAGCTAAAATTGCACGTGGTCTTTCTTACTCCAGAGCCACATTTCCTAAAGCCTTTGCTATGACTGAAGGTGAATGGAGTGTCCTTTTAAACATTCTTTTAAGGAGCTACTTGTATTGGAAGGAGCTGTTGGAGCTACTTATATTGGAAGGAGCCACCACTACCCTTGCCTGGATGTGAAGAATGCAGATTTACTGTGCTGATCTGAAGGATGTTCTCCACTCTGGCTCTGGAGTTGTATTGTATTGTGCACAGTACTAGGAAACCTTCAGCCTCTCTTAAAGATCTGCAAGACAGATAAAAATGGAACTCTTATTCTTGTGGAGATCCTCAGGGAACAACTGCAGAATGTAAAGGATCAACAGCCATGGCAGAACATTATTTCTATTCTCTGAAACACATTCCTTTGCCCTAGAAGTAGGTCACAGTGCATATGGGGCCAAGCTTCCATTATCTAAAGCACAGGATTATCCAAACACATATAGCATACATGTAATTTTTTTGGTAGTTTGGTACAACACTCAAAAGCAAAACTTGTGAGAAAAGCTGGGTTTATTATATTATGACCTCCAGCAAGTCATCTAAGCTCTCCTTGGGCCTTTGTTTCTCATCTCTCCCAGAAAGTCACTGTGATAAAGAACACGTGGCTGGTGAGTGGTGCTGGCAGATGAGCTGGGGCTGCCGCTCTACAGTGATCAAACATCTTCCCAACCAGGTGGGTCCATTTCTCCTCCCTCGCAGCCCAGCTGGTCTTGGGGCAAAACACTGACAAGGACACAGCTCTGTGTTTCCATCTGGTTGGAATGGTGATTGGCTGTGGGGAGGACCCAGAGAGCACCAAAGCTGGCACCAAGATGGAGCCAGGGCAGGGAAGAGCTGGGTGGTGGCAGTTCTCCAGCAGAGGCCTGCACACTCTTGCAGGAGTGATCCAGCAAAACACTGTTTCCATTCTTCTGCACACAAACTATTTACCAGTGTGTCCTCTTAGCTGTGAGGGGACATTTGTAAAAGCTTTAGCCACCTGAATGGGTCACTGAAGAATGTTGCCAGGGATTTTTTTTTTCTGGTTTTCCTAGTCCACTGAAAAATGACTCGTGTATTAGTGGAGATAACAAGAAGTGCTCACTGAAATAAAAATTGCCAGCATTCAGCAGAGTGGCACCCCTGCTCAGTGCATGCTGTAAAATTCCAGCAGGCAAGGAATGCCACTTGGCTCTTATTCAGGAACTGGCAGGAAACAACCCCCACTATGCTGTGATTCAACACCAAGGCAAAAAAAAAAAAAAAATCTCTTTCTCTGTAAGAGGGAGCATGGATGAACATGGTTAGGTTAATAAAGCTATGCTGCTCTGTCACATCTGGAGACCCAGGCTGGGGGGGGAATCCAATTAGGTCCAACTGGCCTTACTGTAGTGGCCCTAAATCAGTCCCTAGAGAGCTGTTGCACCACATAACTGCATCCCACAGTGATTGACTACATGCTCTACAACGTTTGCCACAGATGGCAGCCACCAGCCAGCAGAGAGGGGTGCCCATTAGTAGAGAGGCAGAACTCAGCTAAAAGTGCTTCCCCCAGCCTCAGAAAGGTGGTAATGGCATGCAGCAGAGCTGCTTCCTTGCAGATGCCCCTCCCATGCAAAAGAGGTTGCTGGTCTAAATTAAAAGGAAAAAAAAAAAAA
>VYZP01072884.1:248-47053 GCA_013400635.1 Hypocryptadius cinnamomeus | reverse complement strand
AAAAAAAAAAAAAAAAAAAACAACACCGTGAGAGCCTGGCTGCATTCTCTCAGTTAGCAGGTGTTGGAAGCCTGCAGGGATCTGCAGGTTAATTAATACTGACTTACCAGGGTTGGGGAGCTTATTAGCCTCCACCCTAAAAACGAGGAAGACAGGAGGAGCCCTCTGGGGGGAAAGCAGGTAATGTTTGCGGGGAGGGAGGCTGAGGCCGAGCCAACACTGGGGAAGAGGCTTTAGGTGGGGCTTATGAATTAGGTTTTTATCCCTTTTCTCTCAATAAAAGCAAAGTTGAGAATAAGTGTATTTTTACACTTTAAAACAAGCCTCTAATTTGTCGATGGTTAGCAGGAGCTCTGGTAGCTGCTGTGCAGAAGCCAGATGAAACTTCCCCACTCTGCACCCCCGAAGAGCCGGGCAAGTGCTTTGGTGTTGCTCACCTTTCCTGTCTCTGGCCCTAAAAGAGGAATTTTTACAGCTCATAAGGGTGTGGGGGGATATATTTGACTCTCTGTCAGGGTCTGTGAGACCGCATGCTTGACTTGCCAGCATTGCTGTGCTCGCCTGCCTGCATGTCATAGGATAGCATTGCTTTCCAATCAAATCCAAAATGTCAGGGAAAGCACTGCTGGCCAAAACCCTGTTGACTGTGGATGAGAGAAGGTGGAATGGGAGCAACACAGGAGGTGGATGGGCCAACTGTTTAGCATAGCTACAGCTCCCAGCATCTCTGCAGTTGTTTATAGTTCAAACAACCGGCTGATGGCACCCACTTGCACCTTCTTGCTCAACGATGTTTCTATCTCCTCTTTCCCCCCCCCTCCTCCTCCTCCGTGCCTTTGAGGTGTTGACACCCTGACAAACTCAGCCGTGGCCTCCCCAGGGAGCAGGGCGAGGTTTTCCAGGCAGCGCTGGGCCGTGCATCCCACCTTCCGTGCTCTTGCCCGCAGCATCCTCTCACATCGCCCCAAGCGTCTGGGGCAGCTCCGGGTGGGAGGCAGTGGGAGATGTCCCTCCCCCGCCACAGGGGTGTCTGCCAAACCGCAGGTCTGATGCCCGGATAGGTATCGGTGAGGCACAGGGACACCCTGGAATGAGAGTGAGCAAGAATGGGCAGAAAACAGAGGTTTGGTATGGAGGGAAGTGAGAAATGGGGAGTAATCAATTACTTCAGGGCACCTCTGAGAAAGAGGTTAGGAGGGTGACAGGCATAAAACCGATGTCTGTGGATCACCTTTGTCATCTGGTGGGCATGTGAAAGCCCTTTTCTCCTCCAGTATGTCTCATCCATGGTGAGTTCTCAAAGCTAACCTATGTGTCAAAATAGGCCCCTGATGATGATAACAATTGCCTTTGAAAAAGTTTAAAGGAGAAGAACAATACACGTTTTTATTTGGGGCCGCGGCGGGGCTGGTATTCTGGGGAGTACTACTAGGCTCCAGGCTATCACCAGTCCCAATTCTCAAGAGAAAAACTTTGTGTTTCACGTGAGAAATAAGAATGAGCTCGTTCCCATTTCAGAGGGTTTGCTGGGATGCCCCTTCCCCTCCTCCAGCATCTGCAACCAAGATCTAAAAATCACAGAAGCGATGAGGGTGGTGCGCACCGCCCAAGGATAATTCCCAAATTCCTGCCCCCCACACACGCACATCTAGCTGAAAGCTGTTGCCTGCAGAGGTTCCATCTCGGGCCACCTAGCGGCACTTCACAGAAATCAGTATTGCAGGGTGTAAAGCCCCCAGAAAAGGCAGGAGATTGAGAAGGCGATCCAGCGGCAGCTGCGAGGTGCGGGCACGCTCTGCCGCGGTTGCACCGAAAGCCCTTTTGCTGCCGGCGGTGCCGTCCTTTGGGGCGCTGAGCAAATGCCGAGCACCTCAGCAGGAGCTAGCAGGGCTGCAGAGCCATGCAGCCCCCTCTCCTAAAACCCGGCTTGCCTTGGTTTCCTCTGCTCCGGGCTGAGAGCACTCGTGCTGCAAGTGCCTTGCACGAACAGGTTTATTGTCCACAGGTAGGGAAGGGGGAGCATGTCTGCTGCCATATCCCTGCAGGCACTGCTGGGGGGAAAGTGGAAGTCAGTGAAAAGGAAGTCCAGGCAGCCCCAGGGTATTTCCTAGAGTCCTAGTTTCCTAAAGTGCTGTGGAATGAACATTGAGTCTGGAAGTAGCCATCTTGCATTAGTAAGTTCTGAAACATGTGAAGCAAAATTAAATTAATCATTCTGACTGCTATTCTTTGCATCATGTCATCATGCTTGACTAGTTCTTTTTTTCTTCTGCTTTCTTGAGAGGGAGACCCAAATCTGCAAAAATCATAATTCATTCCCCCTAAAATCAGCAGGCCCCCCAAAAGGAAGATCTTTAAATTTCTTTTGTGTTTAACGTTCCATAGCTAGGAAGCTTTAAACACTGCAAATACTTCTTTTGCATGAGAAGATGCTAAGAATCTCACAAAGTCATTGCTTGCCAGAGCTGGGAGCTAATAAGAACAATAAATGTCAAAGATTTACAGTAAAATCATGGATATTCACAGTATTAATATAGGTAACTGTATTTTGAATTCGTTTCAGTCTTCTCAGAGCCAAAGTTTTCTTTTTTCCTTTCTTTCTTTTGATTGTGTGTTTCATTGTTATTGTCTCTGCAGAACAAACCCCAAAATATCAAAAAGCCAACCAAGAGTCTGGTTTAAAGGGCAAAATATATAATATGTAGAGGCAAGGGTATGGCAAGAATGCGATGGTTGGGCATATCAATCATTTCTATGGCAACGGAGGAGGATACAACAATACTGTAGATCTGAGCAGAGGAGACTGGGCAAAAAGAGATCATTACTTTACAATACCAATATTTTCATTTACTTGGAGAGATAGAATCACAGGATGCAGAAAACCATGTGGGAAATATCCCAAATTATTATTTATAATTCCACATTAACAGTTTACAGAAGCAAAAAATATATTGTATACAATGCGGAGGGAGTGTTTGTAAATCCATATGAGTGTATACAAAGGATGTGTTTTGTGAGAATGTATGTAATACTCTTGGAGTGTGTGATTGCATGTTCAGACACAGTGACTGACCTTTAAATATCCACAAAGCTCTTGCCTTTCTATACCTTTCAGATGAAAATAATAATTTTTAACACAAAGAGTGATCATTTTAATATTTTTCTCATAAATGTATTTATTTCTTCTCCTTTTAGTCACCATGGGTGGGATTTCGCTTGCCTAAATTATAGTGCCTGAATGTGAGATAGAGCTTAAACTCCAGTGGTAGACTGGAAAGACCGAGCCTATACTGCTGGTCAAGGCTAGCAAGCTACTTTCTTCCAGAGGTTGGTGACAGCATTTGGTCAGCCAAATTGTTCTCCAGACTCAACTAACTATATGGTCTAGATCCTTACTGCCGGAACAAGAGCTTAGACACCTTGCTTTCAGGCAGACACTCAGACACTCGGGCTTTAGACACCTGAGGTGCAGTCCAGCTGCCTGCCCATTGATGTCTGACACCTTTTCAGACTCCTTTGGGTTGTTGTGACGTCCTGGGGAGCTGGTGCCAGACCTGTGGGAGACTACTGGAGCATCAGCTCCCCACTAAGCGAGATAACCAACACCAAATGCTATTAGAGCTGAGGTGATTGGATCAAGCCCTTCAGAGTGTAGCAGCAGGCAGGGAGTCAGGTGTGAAGTCAGTGTGGGGAGTCCAGGGAGCGAGTCTGGATCAGCAGGGGATGGGGCAGAGGGCACAGGTACAACTACAACATAGCTGGGGCAAGGGCTGGGCACCAGGGCCGGAGCTCACACGGAGCCCCTGCCACAGGGGGCACAGGGTACATGTGTGGGGCTTCTGTGGGAGGCAAGCCAGGGCAAGTACTCTAACACCCTAAAATCAGAGTGAGATGAACCTGCACTTTTGATGTTCACAATGAAGATATCTGCATTTGAGCCTGTCACCCACACTTCCTTTTCAGTAGCTGGAAAGAAACAGGAAGTTGTATAATCTATTCTGAAGATCCGCTAACAAAAGAGAGAAATTACTCCCTGAAAACACCTATATCTCTCCTATGATCACAGAGGGAATCTCAGTGTAGATGGGTTTGCTGTAAAATGGGTCAGAAGCACCCTACTAGATGTACCTCTAAGATCCAGAACGAGCACAGACTGGAGTGCTTATGTCATCAGAGATGAGATAAAATGTACACGGATGTAGCCCCACAATGTGGAGCCTTCCTATCCATTCACAGTCATTATCTTTATCATGATATTGGAGGTAATATCAACATTAGTTGTTTAGATTAAACACTGATGATGTCACAGAAATATTTGTTGGCTGAGCCCTTAAAGGTTATTCTGATTCCTGTCTGGAGGACAGAGAAAGTACATACGACCCCTCACTGCTGTTCCCCACGGGTCTTTCCTGCTGTTAATTCTCTTTAGCTGTCTCTGCATGGCAAGAACATGTTGAAATATTATTATCTTTAATTTTAGAGCAGGGTCAGGCATGGAACAAATACCAATTCACACACGAAACAGAGATGTGTATTAGGGATGATAAGCAGTAGGCTGACAGCTTTGTTCTTCAGCTCTTCCTCTGTGGGAGAGCACAGACCTCCTCCCATTGCCCAGACAGCTTCCACACCTGACCTTGGAAGAAGGCAATACAGCCCATATTCCTTTTCTCAAATAGGCAGTAATTAGTCTTGCACACAGTGGTAACTTTCACAATTCTGACATCTCCCTAACAGAAGTGGAAACAAAAACATGAGCTTACAGAAGGTTGTCTCTTCTCTTGGAGAAAGCCAGACACAACTGTTTTGAATTAAGGTACAGAACAGCCTCCCACACAAGGCCAGAGATGGTGCTGGAAGTCTCCTGCACACCTACGTAAAAACACATGCTATAATACAGTGTAGATTATAGAATAATTCAGTTTGGAAAGGACCTGTCTGGGTGTCTTCCATCCATCTGGGCCACCCCTTCACTGGAATGTGGCTCTCTCAGATCATGTTGCTCAGGGCCTTGGGTAGCTGTGTTATCAGCATCTTCAAGGACAGGGGTTCCTGAATAAGAATCAGTCCCCCCCACCCCATCCCTCAATGAGGTTTGGTTTTCTCTTTATCTGATTGGGATTGCCTTTGTTGCAACCTCTGCCAGCTGCCTCTTGATTTCATCTTGACCTTCATTGTAGCTTCTCATTGTATCCCTAGAGCCAAACTGCAGAAACAAATGAGCAGAGTCGTGGTGGGTGGAAATCTGGCTGCATTGCTGAGCTTCAAGACTTGTGGTCAGAGGTACAAAGTTCCAGTGGCAGCTGGTTGCTAGTGACTTCCCTCAATGCTGGGGCCAGTGCTGCTTAACATCTTTGTAATGAGCATTGCTGTTCCCTTGCTCACAGTCTGCCACTACAGCACAGAAGGCAGGGAGGGTGGGCAGGCATGATTTGTCCTTGCTAAGCCCATGCTGGCTGTTCCCAGTTATCTGTTCCTCATGTGTCCAGTTACAGCTTCCAGAAGATATGTTCGCAATGGTTAGGCCAAGCAGCCTGCAGTTCCTTGGATCCTTTCTCACACTTCAGACTGACATTTGCAAAGCTTCTTGCAGGCCTTCCCCAATGACCACGGCCTTCCAAAGATGGCGGGAAGCCATAGCTGTCTCTCTCAGCACCCTTGGATGCCTCCTGAGTCCCGCAGACTTCTGTCCTGCCTGTCTGCAGGCCACGTACATTTTGCAGTATCAAAGCACAGCTACCTATAATTTGATGTTCCATAGCCAGTGCCAGGAAGTGCAATCTTTTAGCTGTGTTTTTCTAGAGAACTATTCAGGTGTTTGTAGTTTTGGCTGGGAGATTAAACAGGAAACTTTTCTGATCTCCATGTCACTGCTTCACAACTGCACTGTCTGCAGAGAGATACAAGTCAAGCTTTTCTTTCCTAAAAAGACTTGCAAACACCATCCACCCCACCCTTAGAAACTCTGCAGCCCTTAAAGGAAACTTTAAATCCTCCCTCATAAATGTCTCCAAAACCAACACAACACTCCCTGGAGAATCAGGAACTGGGAAGCAGGTCTGAAAGGTTTGCTGTTCTTTTCTTCCTTACTTGTTGTATCGAATCCTGCTTCTTTCTCAGCAGCAAAGGGTAGGATGTCTGCTGGCCAAACTGGCTGCAGGCTTCCACATCTGAGGGCTCTGAATGGATCCCTTCACAGATGACCTATGGAAGCAGCTTTCCTACCTTTCTTCAGAAGGCAGACTTCTAAAACAGGTCAGATGTTTCTCACAGGTACTGTTTGTTGAGATGCATGCTGCTTGGAATTCATGTTAAAAAGTGGCACAGGTCTCTAGAAGTGTGTTTCTGGCCCCTATACCAGCCCTCCAACTAAACTCTGAGCCACCAGACAGGGCCTGCTAGAAATACTATATCTTTGGACATTGGCAAACAAATCTGGAGGGAAGCAAATTCTAATTCTTCCCTGAAAGCACCAAGCCATCAGTACCAAAACCAAGACCAAGATATTAGCCTGACTACCTCAGATGACTTTGAAGACAACACTGATTTCTTAGAAGCTGCAAATTTGCAAAAAGGTTTTGTGTGAAAATACATTTTTTATGCTAGCTACGTCCTTATGCCAACTGTCAGAACATTTCACTGTACACTAGAAGTTCTCTCTTTTACTGGCTTTCCCATGGTGATTTAGTTAAAAAATAAGTGTAAAAACGGTGGGTGCCTATATCTCTATAGGCTTACCACAGGAGAGAAGACAGTAAGGAATCCAACCCCTTGCTCCCAACAAACATGTTGAGAAGTTGAATGCGGGGATTAGCCTAGATACTCCCTACAACATTGCATCAACGTCATGTTTGCATAGTTACTCCCAGTCCCAAAACAAACAGTAAGGAAATAGTGAATCAGACCACAGAGGTTTCCAGAAACCTGAGCAGACAGACTGACTGAGGTGCTTGTGCAATGAATAAAAGACTGTCACTTCTCCCCAGCCAAACTCACTCTGGAGTAATTTACTCAGTGTTGCATGAAGCACCTGTAGTTTCAACACCAGGACTTTTATTATTCTGCTGTAGGCTTGACGTTGAAAAAATATTCTCTCATCTGAACAGTACATTCAAGGAGGGTTTTTGCTTCAGGACAGATAATTCCACGATTAACTGAAACCTGTGCTTTCTCAGCTGAGCCATGTCTGCATTCCTAATTCATTGTAGGTTAAACTCTGTAATCCTGATTTGGGCTGTCTGTTAGAAATAAATAGGATTTCCTCAGAGAAGGTATTGATAAAAGATGCAGGTCTAGAACCAGCTATACTAGACAGTGAAGTGTTTATTGAATTAACAAGTATTTTGAGGTGAATTAAAATTCCCTTAAATCATAATATGCAAAAAGATAAAAAGATATGTGAAAATATTAAAGCCAGAAACATAAATATTTTTCATTTAATGAAATTGCTTAAGATATCCTTGGTTTTACTTCGTGGCTTTTAATCAGCTATTGTCAGAGGGCTATAATCTGTGCGGCCCCAACTTTTTATTTACATATTTATTGTCAAGTGGATCAAACACAACAGATTCAGCAGCTCCCATTTTTCCACCGAAGTCAAGTTTAGAGAAAGCAAAAGCAACTGTAATCTGTACCTTTCAGGTATGAAACACTTCCTCTAAAATTAAAGAGAAAACAGAAAACAAACAAAAAGAACTCCCTTTATCTCTATGCCGAGATAAATCTATCTGTGAAGGTAACACATGTAATGAGAGAGGAAAAGGTGCCAGTAGACAGGTGTGACCTGGCTTTCATTAGCCATATCTTTATCTAACTGGGTGGAGACACAAAAGAAACAAAATCTTTCCATTTAGCTGTGTCATTATGGGGTGAGGCACCCTGGCTTTGGTGCACTGAAACTCTGACAGTGGGTACAGTCATGCTCTCCCACTCCAGTTGCTACATCTCTTTCCCAGCCTTTCAAATGTCACCACTTTCCCCAGATTTTCTCATCACTGGAAAGTGGTTGTGTGCCCAAAAAGCACCTGTGTCTATATCCTTCCAGCATCCCAGCCCATTAGTGGTACCGCAGTTCATGGCTCCCATTTTTCCCCTTGTCGCATTTGGTCCTCTGCAGATCTGGGCAGTTTGATTCAACAGAAAAAATGCAGATCTCAGATATATACTTGCTACACCCACTGGCTGCAGAAGAATTTGCACCTGCAGTACTAAATGATGATTTGCTCAAAGGAATTTAACAAGACAGCTGGTCACGTAGTATACGCAGCCCTGGCTGTGACAGAAAATATGCCCATTGATAGTTTCAGAAAGAGAAAATTTGAAAAAGAGCTTATTTCAGAAAGAGAACATTTCAGAAAAAGAGCTTATAGCTATTTTCAAGGAGCAAATAAAACATTTAGGTGCACTGCAAGTAAAACCACATAATTTCATTAACTGCAACTTCTGAGATAGCATAATGGTTTTTCTATTGGTGATTAGAAGCTATTCTGCAAATGCTTCATTAATTTAGCATAAATTACCTGCAGAAATGCAAAGAAAGAAAGACAATGATGTACAAGTCACCAGCTGTCAGGAGGAAAGCTTTAGTCCTGCAGCCAAAAAGCATGTTGCTTACTGCTCAACATGAGCTGAGAGTCAAATCCAATAGTTTGCAGACATCAAATATTTTGCAAACATCAAATAAAATATCTCACAGAGAAAACATAGTTTGAATATTGTTCCAAAATATTTAGGTAATATTTTAAAATGTTTCTATTCAAAGACAACTGGGAGTTTTCAGTGTTTCACAAGTTCAAATGGGTCAGGTCCAGCATAAGTATTATTTTTCTCTGTTTCTACCAAAAGAGTACAAAAGTTCTAACACTTAATATATTTAGCAAAGGTAATGCTGTAGCTGGAAGCAGCACAAAGGACATAAGGCTTCACTGTGCTATCCAGGGATTAAAATTGGTAAAATTGGTAAAAATAAAGGAGTATTTCACTAGCCGGGTTTTCTAACAGAGTCACAGAGCAGAAACAAGAGAGACACTGATTGCATGGAGGTTCTGCCTCTCTGAATAAAGGCTTGCTCCCTGTGGAATAATTTGTGATGTCAGGGTGAGACCTCACACAGAGGGACATCCATCCCTTACCTGGGTGAGTGCCGGAGTGCCAGGGAGGACCTAAGCCTGGTGCACCTACTACAACACAGCCTGGCTTGTTGGGTCAGTGCCAACAGCTCAGGACACCTTTCTGTGTTATTGGTGGCACACAGTTGGGTTTACCCATACCTGTGATGATTTCTTGACACCTCTTCCTACAGCTCCCTTAGTGCACCTAACCTGCTGCAAATGCGTTTTTGTGAATCACTTCCTGAAGCTTTCAGGTGTCATGGAACGGTCACAGTAACAGAAAACAGAAACCATATCACTCACATCAGTTTACCTTCACCAGCCTAACAGAGCTGAGACCCATCCCAAATCCTCCTGCATTTCACAGTCCTCACAGATCCTGGGGGAAGATGGGCAAAGTGGAGAGCAGCACTCAGGACACAGCTTGTTGCCTGTGTTTGTGTCTGAGCTGCCTACTGCAGTGAGAGCTCCTGCACTAACTTTAATGGCACTTTTATATGACTCTGTAGGAGGTGTGGGCTAATTCTAAACCCCAGATTACAGCTCTGCAGGGCAGCCTCTCCTGTCTCCCCCTCCCCAGCCCCCCACCCCCCTCTCAAGAATCTCCCCCTATACCTGATAGTAAGGGTCCTTACCAGTAGTGGTATCTGGGCAGCCTAAAATGGTAATGGTAATGGTCCTTACCAGTAATGGTGTCTGCAGCCTTAAACTAACCCTCTGCTGGCACTCAGGAAGGATTTTCAGTAACCTGGAACACAGCTTGATTTTTCTATGTATAAATACTGGATGCAGCATTGTGATTAATGAGATTGTCTCCTGTCATGAAACAGGGAAGTTTGATCCAGAGCCAGTGCTGGGAGGCAAGAGGAGATGAAGCTTAGGCAAGGATAAGGGTGATTATGGCTCCTTTTCCCCTGAGGTAGCAGGTCTGACCATGCACCACTCAGGTCTCTGCTCTTTTTTTTAGGCTTTGCAAATCATGTTAGTCCAGCCCAGTGTTTGGGGTTGGAGGTGGTGGTACAAGAGATATTACAGAGAAGCACTACAGAGAAAAACCCTCAGGAAATCTCAGTCCCAAGTGAATTATTTCAGAAACGTTTGATTATGTTTTTCTAACATAGATCAGCCTGCCCACATCTGATCCCATAGAAGAGAAAGAGCATGTCACAGCAATTGCCTTGAGACAGATTGTCACACCAAGGACTGTCCTTCCCAGACTAGCAATGTGGCATGCCCCCTGGTGAGAAACTGGTGGAATAAAACAGAAAAATCCCCAGTTTTTCTAGTCCTCCAGGATTCACTAGCCCACTGTTAGAAGCAGTGGTATTTTTCCCATTTGGTGGAAGATTTAAGACCAGCCTCTATCTAAGCCCTTCAGCTGAGCTTGCATGGTAGGAGGATATTTCAGATGTTTATGTGGCTCCCTCCCTGGGACTCTGCATCTCCTTGTTCACTGATCTTTCCCACAGGATCTGCTGAGCCACTGGCTTCTCTGCTGCCTGTGTACAAAGAGCTCTCCACCAACCAGGTTCTCCACTTTCTATGTAGAAAGTTGTCATGTTTCCTTTGCAACAGTCAGGTCTTCCTCTGTTGCAAACAACTCCTTTATGTGTCTGTCATGCCAGGGAAATGGCTCCCAGTCCCAAAAATGGCTTGGCCTGGCCTAAAGCTTCTTCCTTGGCCACACTGCTTACTGGTGATGTGGGGGAAGCTGGAATACAACATGATAAAACTTGTTTGCCAGAGTTGCCAAAGGTGAGTCTGTTTTGCTTCCTTGTTTGCAGCACCTTGACAAGGTCAGGTGGAAGTATCTGGCAATGAGTGACTCACTCAAGGCTGCCTTGTGAGTCAGCAGTGCAGGCTGGCAGGGCTCAGGAATGCTGATGGCTGGGTCTCCTGCTTTCCCTGTGGTTGCCCTAGCAAAGCTCTCATCGGTGAGTATAGAATGGAAATATCTCCCATAATGAGGATTTCCCACTGCAATTCTTGGCAAAGCTGAATTGCTGCAGATTTACGAGCTTCCATTCAGATCTTCTCTAATTCCTCTTTTGAAATTCCATTACCTCCATCTGTGTTGCCTTTTGCATCTATCAGCCATTTTTACTTGATGGGCTGTTTTTATGTTTGTTTTGTTTCTTGCAAACTCTGATAGAATTTCACCAGCTGAATTTTGTAGACTCCTTCATTATTCACATCTTGTGTGCAAACAAATGCAGCCTGCACAAGGAAAAGATACAAATCAGCATAATTTTGTTTTTCTAAGAAAGCAGAGAAGTTCTGAGTTCTACCCAAATCAAAGTGGTTTCATTGCTAAAAGAAGTATTAGCTGACAAAGATGACAGTACCACAGCAAAAGGATTCAGAAACATTGCCCAGAAATTTTCTTCCAGCCTCAGAACTGGTTATTTTGCAGCTTTCCCTTCAATGGCGTTCGGTGGCTGTGGGTTAAATTCAGTCTGATGTTGGAGAGTGGCCAAATTTAAACCTTAAATTTTTTCCCCTATAATAAAGGGAGGGGGTGTCTTTGCTCACAGGTTAGCAGGGCTTGTCGACAGAGCTTTAAACCAGACTTGAAGGGAGAGTGGGATAATGCCAGGCTTGCCTGTGACAAGCTGTGCATGACACCAAGGTGAGAGGGACGGAGTGCTAGCAAGGGCCCTCAGCCCCTTGCTCTGAGTCCCACACCTCATGGCAACCGCTGGGATCAATACAGCCTGGCGGGAGAAGGGCTTGAGAGCAACCCTGCAGAGCAGGACTGTGGGTGCTGGTGGGTGAGGGGCTGGACATGACTTGGCAATGTGCACTCACAGCCCAGAATCCAGCTGTGTCCTGGGCTGCATCCAGAGCAGCGTGGGCAGCAGGGCCAGGAAGGGGATTCTGCCCCTCTGCTCTGCCCTGGTGAGACCCCACCAGGAGTGCTGTGTCCAGCTCTGGGGTCCCAGCACAGGAAGGACATGGACCTGTTGGTATAGGTCCAAAGGAGGGCCACCAAGATGATCAGAGGGCTGGAGCACCTCTCCTATGAAGAAATTATGAGAGAGTTGGGATTGTGCTGCCTGGAGAAGAGAAAGCTTCAGTGAGACCTTATTACAGCCTTTCAGTACTTAAAAGAGGGCGTACAAGAAACATGGGGACAAACCTTTTAGGCCTGTTGCATAGGACAAGAGGTCATGACCTTAAACTAAAATAAGGTATATTTAGACTAGATTTAAGGAAGAAAAATTTACAATTAAGGTGCTGAAACATTGGAACAGGTTGTTCAGAGAGAAAGCAGAAGCCCTATCATTGGAAATATTCAAGGTCAAGTTGGATGGGGCTTTGGGCAACCTGACTTAGTTGAAGATGTCCTGTCTCATTGCAGAGGGTTAGACTAGAAGTCCTTTAAAGGTCTCTTCAATCTTAAACTATTCTGTGATTCTACAATTTTGTCAGTACTCCTGAAGGCCTCCATGTGCCCTCCAGAGTGATCAAAGAGTTTCCAGAGGGACAGTGGGTAATAATTTTGTCTTTACTGATCATGTGGTATGGGCAAGATGGATGAACAAGTATGTAGGCTGACATCCTCATGAAGGAACACCATCCAGGACCATTCTCAGCCTGCTGGGCTAGAGGAGATGGAGTTTAGTCCATGCCTGTTGTGTTCAACCACCTTAACTTCTTAAGCACGTTATCTGCTGGGAAGAGGGCCTTGATTGTTCGAGCTGCTAAATCCCTTGGAATAGCATTAGTCACTATGGGCCAAACCCTCGGGCCAGCACCTTTCAGCAAATGAGGTGCATTGATCACCAGGGGCCAGCAGCTGGGAGAGTCCCTGTCACTAATTAATTAATACAGGAGGAGGGGGAATTCCACTAAATACTAGTCTTAACTGTGCACTGGGCTAGCATGTTATACAGTGCACAGGGCTTGCACTCATCCCTTCCTTAGAGGTTAGTGCCTTCTCCTCTGCACCAGCTCAACTGCTTGCACCATTTGAGTCTAAATTGGATCCTTTCACTGAGAGCATTGATCACAATAAGCACATGTGATAGCACACCCAAAAGGGCAATGACCTGAAGTGTGATGGTGCAAGTGAGGGCTGAAGCAAAGGGTAAATTTCACAAGGTCAGTCAAATATTGTACTTTTCTTGAAGAAAATCTTTATTTAGTTACTGCCTGTTTTCATAACATGAAGGATTTGGATCATTCTTCTGGCAAGTTACATATTTGTTTATTTATGAGAGATGCTGACATCTAGAATAAAAGAAAAAAAATTCTGTGATCACATTTGAATTACTGTTGTCTGGTAATATGACTTTTCTGAAGGGTTTTTTGTCATCAAACTTTACATTGTACAAATATTCTTGGTCATTTTAGATTATGTGAATGTTTTTACTTTGGATTGTGTCAACTTTAAGCCCCCTTGATAAAGAAGACCCTTTTTTTTTTTTTTAATTCACAGCAGAAAATTCTGATCACAAAAGTCCCATTCCAGAATCTTGTAGCCAGATTTGACCAGGAATTGTAAAAGGGGATTTCTTTCAAAGCAGAGCAAAAAATGTAATAGAGTTTTTTCATGTGTTCTAACAGCAAATGTTATTTATGATAACTGTCTGGAAAAACAAAGTCATTTAATGGTTGTGGGAGTCAGCATCAGATGGTGACCTGTTCCCCATTATACAAGCTTTTGCCAGCTCTTGTCTAGACCAAAGCAATGTCACACACATGAGTGAGAAGTCATGAGTTCTTAGGAAATTCCAGCAAGTGCAGAAGGCTGCAATATTTCTTCTCACCCGCACAGACTAGGACTAGTACCCTCTTAGTGTTTTCCTACACTGCTGACTCCAGCCCAAGCCTGTTGTCTCCAAAGCACTCAGTAGTCTGGGTCCCAAATTCATCTGAAGTTCCTGTGTGAAGACTGTGATGTCCAACTTTGCTCCTCACTTGGCAGAGAACTTCCCATAATGGCATACCTCATCTTAGGGGCAATGACCTCCCCTAGAAACTATGAACATTACAAGCCTGCTTCTTTTGTGCCAGGTGCAAGACCTCTGCTTTAAGCCTCACCTTTTTCTACTTTTTTTTTTTTCATGGCTCTCAATAAAACACACTACCTGTAATGCTAAGGTGTGGTGACAAAGCCTTTTTCACATGTGTTCCTGCATATGTCAATGCATATTACCAAAAGGCACCAGCAAAGGTAACCACTTACACTCTGAAAATTGTTTAGCACAGGAAGGATAAACCATTCAGGAATGTTAAAAGAGTTTTAAATTGTTACCTAAAAGGGAAGTGTTCTTTTCTCTATTTTAGAACTCTGGGTATCTGGCACAGTCCTATGAAGACACACAAAATACATCTTCATATTAACCCTGCTATTAAAGGGGCATGATAATTGATAATAAAGTCATCAGGGCCTTATGTTTGTTGAAATAATTTCCCCTAGTCAAAGGTGCAGTATCATGTTCTATAGGTGGATGGGCTTTCATTATTGTAGCAAAGGAACGTAGGTCAGCAAAGTTTTTTATCAAAGAAAAAAAGAAAATACTTCCTGCTCCTTGATTTTGTGTTTGTACTGTGTATTTTTCCTCCAGGTCTCAGAAGACAAGCATTGACTGGAGCCACAGATATAGCAGAAGATACTGTTCCTAGGATGGGGATTCCTCTGCACCAGTTACTTTAATCAGCCAGTTTGAGATAGAGATATGCATTGATATATGCATAGGTAAGGGACAAGCAGAGCAAAAAAAGCCATAAATCTTTACATTTCAAGAACTCCAGGGGCTTGAGCAAGCAAAATGACAGTCAAGAGACATTCCCTTCAAATAATATTTGAGCTAGGACTACCGTGCAGCAAGATGTACTTCATAATAACAAAGATAAACAGTGATATAGGAATGTGCAGAAGAGCAACAGTAATGGTTTTCCCAGAGGTAGTTCTGTCCTCAAATTGTTATGCTCTCAGCTGTACAACCTGTGTTTCACAGCATACAATATTTCATGACCAAAAGGGGATAAATTTTATTCAGATCCCTTCTATACCTGCATTGAAAAGGAAGTAAACATTGTGCCATCATTAAGCAGCTTAGTAAAGCTTGGGTTCTGTGGATGAAGAAGGATTGGCAGGAGATGTCATTACATGTCAGGCTCAAGTTTGTCAGTCTTACACCATGATTGCTGTACAGGGCCAATCTCTTCTGGCACAGCAGGGGCTACCAGACTTCTTCACTATTTAGCACAAAAACAGCCTAAGACTAAAGAAACCAGTTGAGGAGTAAATGCCATGGCAGAAAGATACTGAAGGTCAAATTCTGAGCCTAGTCTATAGCTCTGTTGTATTTGGATATCAAAGCAGATAGCTGAAGTATGCATGAGTGTGCATTCATTCACTAATAAGGGGTTACTGTAGTACATTTTCTCATGATCCCTTTTTTCTCCTCAGCTCAGTATTTTCACCCATGGTGAGGTCCCCAGAAAGGTTACTGCTGTAGAATGATAAAGTTGCACTTAGATAATGATGACAAGGATTTTCAAAGAACTCAGATTCTGTATGGGCTCATACATGAAACAATCCAAATTTTGCTGAGACCTCACTTGGAAACTCTAAGAGTTGCTGTAAGGAAAGGAGAACTACAAGGGCCTGATTAAAGGTCCTTGGCAAGTCCCAGTTGTTTCAGAATATCAGAAGTTAGTGTAAGCACTGTGACTAAAAGCTGCATTGCATTGGCTTTGCAGGGTGACTGGCACCACCACCGATGAGGCAAACACTGAAACTGGCCACAGCCTGGGTATTTTATCCTCTCTGTTTCAGAGGCATTTGAGCCATTGCTTTTGGAGAAATGCACAAATGGGTTGTTCTTCTCCAAGCTACACAGCTTGTGGTTAAACCACACTAAGCTGAAAATATAAAAACCTCACAAGGCTGCAAAATGTTTGTCACTGTCACATGTAGAATTAGGAACAATATTTATAAGGGATGAACAGAAAAAATAGGATGTTGTGTGTGCTGATTATTTCTGTCCTTGAACAGAAGTTCCCAGGTCCTTATGCTTCAGGCATAAGGATTTCTGCTAGAGCTGAGAGCAAGTCTTCTAGATCTGTGTCAAGCTGCAGAAGCTACTTTAAGAGCTCAAGCAGACTTTCCTGGTTTTAACCAAACCTGGATATTGTGCCTAATAGACAACACCACCTCTCTATTTACCCAGGTACTTTTAATTTATTAGAAGCAGTCACTACGTTATTAGGTGCTTTATAATTAAAACAGGGAAAAGAACAGGATTAACTGGCAGAACATGAGCAACTACCCACCCAACAAAAACAAACAGGACAAAATACCACATTTAATAATATTACTAATAATGAAAAATTACTTTGAGTTTAACATGCACATCTTACTTCCCAACCTTTTATCAAAGGGTTAAGGGTTTTTAGCATGTGTTAATAGTTAGCAAATTTGGTTTCAGGAAACTGAAAAAGCTTTGTCATTCACATGCTCAAATTGTCTTAATTTATTTCAACCTAAAGACAGTGAATGCTAACTGTCATTACTATGTTCATCCATCCCTTCTTTAGAGTTCTTTTTAAATCCTTTGGCTCCTCCCTGAAGGTGATAATCCACTCTTTAATTTAAGAGTCATGTCTTATGGCATTCATTTTTGCAGGAGCAAGAAGAAAACTGAATCAATCAAACCGGCACAGAGCAACATTAAGCACTGTAACTCTTGATTAAAGCTCATCTTTGAAGTAGAATTTGGCCAAAAGAAAGTTAGCATTTCAATAATAATTAATCACAGCATTTAAAAGAAACCACTTGTTTTATTTATATAGTTCTAAAACTATGCTAAATTGTTCACCTGAAGTAAGAACTGTAGATGTTGCTTTGTGTTTTGCCTGTTAAAATACGACATTGCTCCAGTCATTGCTTGTACTCTTTTAACCCACTTAAGGAGGTGATGTACAAGGAATAACACTGTAAAAGTTTGTCAATCGCTTCTGGTGTGTTTAGATGCAATGTTTCAATGTTTTGACTGACCATGGTAGCCTGCTGTTAATAGGATTTGCTCAAGAGAACCCTTACTAGAGGTTCTTGTTAATTCCTAGCCAGGCTTCAGCAGCCTGAATGAAAGGAGGTTTTTTCATCTTGATACGATTTTCTTGTATTAACCTGCTTAATTAACCAGGAACTGTTAATGAAGGAGGGCAGCTGAAGGAAGCCACAAGATGAAATAGGAGAGAGAGGGGGGAAAAGTAATTTGGATGGCAAGGTGTGGTTGAGGGTTTCAGAGATGGAAAATTCCTTCAGAAAAAGTGGGGTGAATATGCCCCTTTACCGAGGCCTCCAATTAAAACTGAAATGAAAGAACCCATGAGAGTGAGCCAAAGATCAGAGAAGAAAGACTTGTGAATATTGACCCCACTAGAGAAGCAGGGGCTCACCTGCAAGGTCCTTCGTGGTCCCTTGGTGTTCAGCTGCTGGAGTGCCATGGTCCTGGCTCCTGGCCCTCTGTGCCTCCCCACTCAGTGAGGAGGAAAACAAGGGGCTGCAGATGCATCCCTGCAGCTCTCGTGCCAGCAGAGAGCCAGCTCATGGCTGGAGCTCCTTCCATGCGTTTCCACATGGGTAAAGGGTATGGAAAACAGCATTTGAGTTTAGGGTATGAAAAATGGGTATTGCATAGGCAAGTAATGCCACAGTAAGGGAGGCTGTACATATTATTTATGGGGTTTTTTTTCTTGGTCACGCTACATTTCTACACAGACTGTAGGTATAGCTGTGACAATAACCTGCCATTAAGATGCAAGCTCTAGAAAAATGTTCTGTACCTTCCAAAATTTGTAAAGAAATGACTGTGCGTAGCTTTGTACAATACTTACTGTATTTTTGCAATTTATGCAGAGATTTCTTAACTAACTGCATCCTTAGGTACACTAATGCCTATAAATTGTGTGAGTGATAAAATAATTCCAGGGTAACTTCTACAAACAAAATGTTTGACATCTGTTTTGTAGCTAAGAAAATTGGAAAAAGACAAGATGACAGCTGCAGAAGCATAAAAAAGTATGTCATAAGATTGTCTGATATCATTCATATAGATCACTTGACTGTGATGGCAAATTAAATCATGCTGTTTTCCAAGATTCACTCATAGTCAAAATTGTATATATTCTAAAACAAAAGCTTTGTGCATTCCTAACAATATGTTAGCATCTCTTTCAATGATGAAAACCATTAAAGATTTGATTTAAAAATATTTTTCCCTGTGGCCATTAAGGCTTCAAATTATGGAAAACATTTCTGATTCTAACTTATTATTGTACAGTTGAAAGGGAAATAATGCATTGTCTTCTTGATTACTTTCAAGACAATGGTGTAAATACCTTGTAAATATTTGAAAAAATTTTGGCAAATTGCAGAAACATCACAGAACCTTGTTAAATGCTGTTTCTCTCAAGAATCAGATTCAAGGGAAAACTAATTTGAAATACTATAGGTTAACAATCTTTTTAGGTTTTTTAAATTTTAAACAGTTATAAAAATTTTATTTAAAATAATCCAAGGATGTACTGAAAATATTAAAACCGATAAGAAATCTCTGTAATTTCTGAGGGCAGCTAGGATGACATATGAGAGAAAAAAATATCCAAGGCATATTCTCTCAAATGCCTTTTAAAACTAAATTGTGTCTAAATTTTTGTCTAAATTTTCCCCAGTGATTATATCTTCCCTGATGGTTGCAATACCACTGGCTGCAGTAACAATGAGGTTGCCAGACTGGAGTCACTGTTTATTAAAATTGGTTCCACGTTTAACATTCAGCAGAAATGTCAGTCAAAAATAAAGGGCAAAACCCTTCTCCACACTCTGAAGTGCTCTCCATACTCTCTGTGCTTTTCAGGTAGACTCCTGCTTAGTAACTAAGCAACCACATCCTGCATCTCTAACTCACACATTTTGATCTTACCAGAGGATTAGCTTTGGCAAAGTTTACATTGAATCAATTGTAGATCTGCAGTTCAAGTCTGAAATGTGCTTGTTATAAAATCATGAATTGAATACTTTGGAGAGTAATTGTTGGTCTGCAGATCATCCCATTTATGAATATTGTAATCCACATTGAAATTTTCAGTTGGGAATGTATCTTCTACAATAAATCAAGAAATGTGAATTTAAGCCCCATATATCTTTTGGCCTATGTTGATACCATTTTAAAAAATTAACAAGTTGGGCATGAATGCTTATCGTCCTACTGACTATAATATTGCCCAGGTTTGTTTTGCTTTATCCTCGAGGATCGTAACATTTAGTTTGAGTAAGTAATCAAAACAAAGTCAATTGAAAATTCTGAACCTCCTTTTGGAAATGCAACATTTGAATTAAATGTTTGCCTCCCATGAGTAAGTCACATGGGCATTCTCACAGAGAAGTAGTGTGCTAGTAAAGCTCACATGATCACATATTCATAGAAAACAAACATAAAAAGATTACAGCCACAGTTAAATGGAAGTTCCCTTTCGAATGCAAATGGATATTTAGGACATGTGCTCAGTCTGCTCTAGTCCTTGCTCATGCAAAACTCCAACAGTACCAACCAGAGGGCCGTCTTACAAATAGCACACAGTCAAAATAAGAAGCTTGCATAGGTGGAAATGTTTTATGTAAGCCATCTGAGGAGCACTTAGCAGTAAGGAAAGTATTTGTAAGGGTCAGAAATGATGGAGTAGTTCAAGATCAAGATCACAAATTAGTACCATAAATGAAGGATGTTGATCGGTCCAGAGCCCCTCCATGGCTGGTCACAATCCAATCACCCCAGAGCTCCTTCATGTCAGTGCAAAGCTATGGGGCCAGAGTATAAACACACAAGCTCCTCAAAGGGGAATTTCAAACCAAATTGTTCACAAAGGTTGATTTTGTAATTTATTCCAGTGAAAACAGAGAATATCAATTGATACAGCAGACATTTTGTCATCCTAAATCATATCAGTCTAATCTAATTCACTAAATTGGGAAAAAGAAACACTCTCTCATTCTACCAGAGCAATTGTTCCCAACCTTTATCAGCCATGTGTTTGCTGCTAGCTTCAGATCCAACACAATCTGTGTGGACGTACAGTATCTGTATCTAGTCTAGCTATATGAACTGGCCCAAGTAAAAGATTTCTCTTTATAAAGTTTGCCTTGGCTGTATCTATACACTGCTGCAGCTAGAGCAACACTACTGCCAGCAACATAAATGAATGTTCTACTTATTTGAACAAAAGCCAAGCATAGACAAGTAACAAATGCTTCAGATGCAATTAAGAAAAAGACCATGCAGCAATCATGGAATAAATGAGGTGGTCAGGGATGTCTGGAGGTTATCTAATTCACCTCCCTGATCAAAGAGGGGTCCTGGTGAATCTGAACAGTTCAGATGGGTCGTGGTACTTCAGGTTTCATTGTTCCTACAGTGATTAAGCTTATTAAGTCTGTTAGGGTGTTTTTTCTCTCTCTTGAATTTATTGGCAATCTGAGAGAAAATATTATATTAAAATGTCAGTTATGTAACTATAAGCAAGGCATAAATCATACTATCTCCTACTGTGTTTTGTGGTCTGAAGGATAAAACAAGATTTGTGAAAGAATAATAGGAATACAGAACTGTATGCAGTTTTAATCATATCACCCCTGACACTACATGCATATAATGTTTCTCTAATGTACCATTTGGCCTAAGATATTCAAAAAGTGAGAAGATAAAACTACATCACTCATGTAGCATATGCTTTACCCTCAAAAGTTACTGAGGCAGGATTTGTATTTGTCACAATAAAATTCAGGTTTGGAGGAGTTAACTGTTGACTGCATTGTCATTTAATTATGTCAAACACTATGCTGAATCTTTCAACAAGTACTTTCAAGAAAATTATTGGTTAATGTAGCTATTTAAGTGAAACATTTTCACCTTTTGTTTTAATTAAGAAGAAAGAAAGCAAGCACCTCTTTTCAGTAAAGTCTGTATTTGTTTTTGAGGAGGAGGGTAATGTTTTTCTCTCTTTTCAAAACTCTTGTAGTTGGACTTTACTGTGAATACATTTGAAAGCTGCCCTTAATGCCATTCCTTACTTCAGAACTAATTGATTCATTGTGTAAACATTCCTGACACACAAATACAATCAAGGGTCTTTTACATGTCATCTGCAAACCAGGCACAGGAGCTAATGTAAGAGCTGCTGTTTCTAGCTTCTGAGATAGATGGGGCTTTTCTGCATGACTCACCACTGCTTCTATTGTAGAGAATTTTTTTCTGTTCAAAGTACTCTAACATGCAAACCTAGCAACACTATTTCAGAGTTTATAGCACAGCTGTTTATAATAGATTATCCTATTAAACAGAAAGTTAACTCCAGTATGCATCCAAAATGCAGAAAACAAAACAAAACCACAAAAATAATGTATCAGGGAAATATCATAAAATGCTGTTTCTACTTGGAGGAGCAAGCACCACATCTTCTGCCAAGCAGAAATGAAGCAGTTGCTTTCTCCTGCAAGCATTACCTCAGCCTCTTCTGGACAGATAGGCTTTTATCCATATCTCCATCTTCATGAGTCACTGTATAAACTGTTTGGCTGCCCTAAGCTGGACTAAAGAGCAACAAATACAAAGAGCAGGTGTCAGCACACAGTGGAAAGCACAGTCCTCAGCTCCACAGTCACCTTCCTAGAGGCACTGCCCCATACAGGAGCACGAAGGGTGACCCCATGGGAAGTGCTCACACCAGAGTCTCTCCAGACAAGAGGGACAGAGCTGCTCAGACAGACCCTGTTACCAGTCGTGGCTGGACCAAAAGCAGTCTAAGAATTCATCGTTCATCTTCGTTAAAAGAAGATCAGTAAATGACACTGCCCTGGGCAGCATCTGGAACTAACGATGTGGCAACAGTCAGTTAAGTGTTTCAGTTACTGTGCAGAAGAGATTTTCACCCAGCCTCTCCACAAGACACTCCAAAACCAGGTGATCTGAGTGAAGGACTGAGTGATTGTCAGTGATTGTGTCCCATCTCAAGTCACCAGGTCTTAAGTATTTCTAATGGCTTCACATCTTTCAAGAGATCTTAGTCATGCAATGATTGCATTGTTTGAATCAGTTTGTTCTAGTCATGACAGGACACATCCCAATTTACATATGATTTTGTGTTCCCAGCTCCCTCATTAATGCTTAATGCCTCGATTCAGCCATCAATCCCCACTCAGCAGAACGATTCAGCTAAGTACATATTTAAATTTAAGCACATTCTTAAATGCTTTGCTGAAATGAAGCAGTCTTGCAAACATGCTGACATGCTTTGCTGAATTGGATTTTCATACATACAAGAATTCACATGCTAAAGGCACTTGGGAGAGGAGCCTTCCTCTTCCTCATGTGCATTCATGTCCGAGTGCGTGGCTTGTGAAGGACATAGAGTTCTACAATGTTAAAGCATTGGATTTGTTTGATTCTTTCAAGTAATCTATTTCAAACTAAAGTTTAAAAGGTAACTATGACTGAAGATCTCTGCTCATAGTAAACTGATTTAGGTAATGCCTGATCATTGGCATTATTCAGAACTCAAAGGAAGGGAAAATGTGTAAACTTTTACCCAGATGTAATTTTGTCCCTGGTAGGCCAACTAGTAGAGATAAAAAAACCACAAACAAACAAATGCCAAACTAATAAAGTGTACTGACACATTTCTCAAACTGGGATATTTGCCTTTGTCCAGTGGGACTCTTACACTGACAGTGACCCAATTCTTTTAATTTTTCGTATGGAAAAGTTAATAATATGTTGCTCCAGGACTTCAGTTTGGTGGGTATGAGGGAAAGATTCGTGTTTTTTATTTTCTTTTTCAAGCTCTCTTACCCACTCCTTTCTACATGAGAATTAATGCAATAAATACCCTTCAGGCCTTTGCAGCTCTAGGGGAAACACACAATTTCCTATAGTCACATATGTTTCTGCTGGTAGTGGTGGAAGCTGTAGTAGATGCACTTGCTTTAATGACTGTTTCATACATACTTTTGCTTAAGTATTAAAAAATCTTATAAAGCACTTGTTTTTAAAACTGTAAATATCTGAGAGATGTTAGCACTTGCCTTTACAAGACAGCTGTCACCAGGAAGAGCTCTTACATAATCTGTTTACCTTACAAGGCATCCAAATCTCCCAAGGTATCCAAATCTTCTCTTGAATATGGGATGGGGGAGCTGAGGGCAGACAGTAATCTGAACGGGCAATTTTGTGCTAAAGACACTCCTTACAACGTTTTGGAGATTACCTCAAATTTTGGTTTAAATTTGTCCTAGTTATGGGTGAAAGTCAGAGCAAGGAAGCTTTTCTTGTACACCTTTTAATCTGTCCAACCATACTCCTAATTTTATACCAAATCTTTTTTCAGTCAAAGGGCATGTTCATTATATACTCTGTAATTTTATGCGAGGAGTATGTCCATGACAGCAATAAAGAGCTTTGCAGCTTTCAGCTTATGCAAGAATAAAGATTTACTACAGCTTGACCTAATCTATATCCACCAGTCCTATCTGACTGGTTTAAGCTGAAGAAACTGATTTCAGGTTTTCAACCAGATTCTTCTAACAGCCTGGCATTTAAAGTCATAATCTCCCTTCTCTCCCACTCACTCCCACTTTTGCCAAAAAAAAAAAAACCAAAAAAAAACCACATGTTAAAATTATCTGAGAGGTAAAGAGTCATTTTTGGGAAAAAAAATGGGAAAGCCCTAATGAAATAAAAAAATACAAGTATGTCCAGACCTGAACAGCACACAGATCTGTCTATCTCATTATCTGCAAACTGGGCAGGAAAAATGCTGCGACCTAATTGGTTTCTCAAGCCATGGACAGTAACTGGACAGGTTCTTTTGTGCAGCATTTGCTTCTTTTCATAAAAACCTTTCTGAGTATGAGGTGTTGTCCAGGGACTTTCTGATCTGTATAATTTCCCTTATTTCAGTCTGTTGCCACAGTAATATTCTATTCATCATTCTTCAGTTTTAGCTAAGTTGTAAATGTTTTCTGGGATTTTTCCTGCTAAGGTATTTTTGGGCCTGGGGAACTTCCCTGTGTAGAGTTTCAGACAGTCCCAAAAACTCAGTTGTTGGTCATGAACCTTGAGAACTAAGACCAGGACTCAGAAGCACATGCAAACACATAATCAAGCCAATTGTTGGAAACTGGAGATGAGGTTTCCTCTTCCTTAGGTGCATGGAGTGGAGGGCACTGCTCTGAGTGCAGGCACAGCTGAACTGGCAGTGAGTGTCCCAGGCAGCATCTACTGCCGGACCTGCTGCAGAAGCTCTGGGAGTACTTATGTGGCAGCACCACACAAGCCTTACAGCTGCTGCAGCATCACTGTTGATAGTTCTTACAACAGCTACTTCAACCTGAGAAAGCTTTTGCTCTACAGTATTTGCAGGAGTATTTGCTCTCTAAATGTCCCACAGAGGAGGTCCGTAGACTGCAGACAAACAAAATCAAGACCAAAAACTGCAGCCACTGAGGGAAGCTTCCACCATCAGCCATCAAGCAGTTATTGATGGCAGACTGTACTGGTTACAATGCATATGCTAACACTAACCTGGGTTTTTGGCAGACAGCATTTTCAAGGCTTTGGTTCAGGGGCCCTTGAGTGAACATCGTCTCCCCGTGGGCTTCTCAACACAGCATGAGGCTTCAGAGATTCAAAGCAACCTGTACCATACATGACATCTCTGTGCACTGCTCCTCAAAAACAAGGTACATCAAGGGACCAGAAAACCAGTAACCTGCCACTTTGAATTCCCTTTCCTGGTGTCATGCTCCCTACCCCCGCTTTAATATTGCTGTCTACCAACGTGTTGGCTTTGGTCATATTGCCATAGCAAAGGAAGCAAGCCAGTCTGTGTCACACATGGGGATTTCAGGAAGCTAATTAACAGGAGGGAGCTGTGGGAGTTTCTGAGAAGCTGAGCTCTGATGTAACCCAAAGCCATGGACTAGTAAGCTTTTAGATGCTCCAGCCATACATAATTTATGTTTGTCAGTCACATGGCAGCAAAGCTCATTTTGCATAATGGATACTTGTGATGGAAAAGTGCTTACAGGGTTTCAGCAAAGCAGACAGACCTTTCATCTATCTGTATCAAAGGGAAATTAAACAATTATGGGAGTTTGCAGCATCCCTGTTGAAAACTCTGAAAGTAAGGCTTTAAAGATGTGCAAAACCTTCTAGGATGGCACTTGTAATCACAGAATCATGGAATCATAGAATGGCCTGCTTGGAAGGGACCATAAAGATCACCGAGTCCCAACCTCCCCTGCCACGGGCAGTGACACCTTCCACCAGAGCAGGCTGCTCAAAGCCCCATCTAACCTGGCTTTGAACATTTCCAGGAACAGAGTATCCACAGCTTCTCTGGGCAACCTTGGCCAGTGCCTTGCAGCCTCACAGCAAAGAATTTTTTCCTAACGCATAATCTAAACCTACGCTTAGTTTGAAGCTATTCCCTCTTCTCCTGCCACTACGTGATATTCAGAAGTACCGCCGCGCGGATCGGCTTTCCGATTCGGACAGAATTCCTTTTCTTGCCTGCAATTCCTACCAAAAAAACCCAAAAAAAACCAAAAAACCCAAACAAACAAAAAACCCTAAAAAACCAAACAAAAAACCCCCCCAAAAAACCCCCACAAAAACAAACTGAACCATCAGGCGGCAGAGCACTGGGGGAGTGCCAGGAATGCCGCGTGGCGCCCGCCCTTCGCGCCGAGGCTGCGGATCGCCCGAGGTCTCTGCAGGGCACGGGCACCGCTGCGGAGCCGTGCGGGGCCGCGCGGACAGGTGTGGGGCGGGCGCGGCGCGGGGCGGGGCCGGGCCGTGCGGGGCCGTGCGGAGCGGGCGCGGGAGGTGCGCGGGGCGGGGCCGCGCGGGGCGGGCGTTACCCGCCGTCCGTTACCCGCCGGCCCCGGCCCCCAGCGGCCCCGGCCCCACCATCGCGGTCCCAATGGACGACGCGGAGCCGCAGCCCGTCCCAGAGCCGGCCGACATGGCTTATTTCGGCCCCACCTCTCTCACCTACCTCCCCGTCCTCCAGTGGTGGGTGCTGTCCCCTTGCCCGCTGCCCGGGACGGGCCGGGGCGGAGGATGGAGCGGGGAGGTGGCGCGGCTGTCTCTGCTTTCCCGTGGGGCTCGCGGGATCTGCCTTGCCACAGGGAGTGGAGGAGTCCTGCTGTTGACTCTTCTCGCGGTTTCGTAGGGCAAGAGTGTGGTTTGCTGCAAAAGCCCCATCATCATGGTGATGCATAAACGATACCAAGAAAGCAGGGAAATTTCCCCAAAAGACCATCCCGTGCCACAAGCCTTAGTAATATGGAGGTGGTTTGACATGGGGGAAACGGGATTTTGTCTCAGCCTGTCCACCGGCTGGGATGTGGCCCCTGGGAGCCTTCCAGTTGGTGTGATGCTGCAGGGCATCTCCCTGGAAGATCTCCTGGCTCTACCACTCGTGCATGGTGGGCTCTTACAGCACACAGGTGGCTGCGAGCAGGTGGCACACTGGCACTCGGGGTGGTGCTGGATGTTTGACATTCTCCAAGGTTATTTTTTCTTGAGCTGAAGGTTGAACTCCTCGATGACACGCTGTGTAGTGGTGGAAGGTTGACACCATTGTTTTCTTGGGCTTTGAGAAGAGCGTCATCTGCCATGTGACAGCCACAGAGAAACCAGGGTTTACTTGTCTCCCCACGCACAAATGAGTCCTGCTCGTAAATAATGTTGAAGCTTTTGTGAAACAGTAACAACACATACAAACTTTTAACTCATCAGCAAGTGATCTTAAATAATTTTACTCCCCCCATCAGTCATACTGAGCAGTTGGAGCTAGTCTTGTGTTTTCCCTGTGATATAGATACCACTGCTCCCATTTTGAAAGGCCTGAAGGAAGATTCCTACAAGGTCATTCATCCAACAGGTCTGAGACACAGCATAAAACTGAATCATAAGCAATCCTTGAGAGGATGTACTAATAATTCTTTTCATCATGACAACCTTCTTTTCATGTTTTGAAAAATTTTGAGTGTTCAGCTTCATTTTACAGTTGGTGCATTTCCAGTAGCAAACCCGATTTTGGTCTAGAAATGGTTTAACAGCAGACTTGCCAACCTGTATAATGGCCTGGCTGCTAAGGGCTCACATAGAATAGGTGGCAAACCCTAAACACTTGGAGTCTGTGTGAGGTCCTAAAATCAATAGGATAAAAAACCCTACACAGTGTGTGGATAGACAGTAGATGAATGGAGGAGGTCTTTCCCCCTGTGATTTTACTTTAACCTCTACCTTTCTCCCTTACCACATTTTCATTTTGATTTTTTTGTCTTTAGTCACAGTTTTGTTTTGATGCATGCCATAAAAACTCAGGTTTTGAAAACCTTGGGGCTAATAAGCAAGAAGAGGAGTGCTGTGCTCTTTTCTGTGTCGATTGCTTTCCTGATAGAGATATTTTTGTATTATGTGTCAAACACCTTCACTAAGAAGATGTTTGACTTACTATTTGAAAAAGACTGGCAGCTTAATAGACAAAAAATTCATGAAATGGAATTCCCAAATACTTTGTAGCCAAGTAGTTAAATGCTGAGGAAAAACTATTGGCAGAAACCAGCTACTGGAGCATGAATTAATTTCTCATGCACTTCCAATGGCTCTTGTGATGTTATATTAAGGATGAATTTGAACTTAAGATTAATTTCCTCTGAGACTGCTCAATTGTGAAGAGTTTTGAGATGCTCTAGAAGAAAAAGCACTTCTGCCTGCTGGGAGGCAGAGCTCATCAGGACTCTTATGTAGAATGAATTTCATTTACCTTTTAGCCTGATGATGGGAAATACCCCATTAGAGCAGCAGATGCCCTGTCTTTGGTGCAGGTTCCTGCTCAGGTCTAGACATGGAGCCTTTGCTGTTGGATGGTGGGGCTGGAGGTGGTGAGGAGCTGGCAGGGAGCCCAGCACAGCCTCTTGGGTTGTTGGGTGAGGAGATGGTCTTCAAGGAGGTAGAGGTGAGGCATTTGGGGGTCTTTTGCTAGGGAGAAGGAAAGCTGGGGGAAGCAGATAGCATCCTTCAATGGAAAGAGAGGAGGAGGCACAAATAACAGGTGAGGTAAACATCATCAACTGCACAGAGACCATATTCTTGCTCAGTCTGTTCTAGCAAGCCAATTTGCTGTAGACCTTATCCACTGTCTAATGACAAAGCAACTAAAATAAACAACTGGGTTGCTAAAACAGGAGATGCTGATTTCAATTCCAGCTGACTTATCACACCCAGTGAATTGAAAAGTCTGCTTTCCCAACCAACTTGATTGTCAGTAAAGACAGTGAGTAACTGGCACTGTGCTGCACTGGCATTCAGCTGATAAATTAATTAAATATGCAGAAATAATTTGGTAGAACGGAAACAGAGTCAGAGCAAGAAAGCCCCGTGATACGAGCAGTGTGTCATGCTTTGAAAATTAATCCCTCTGCTCCTTTGATTCAGCTTTGCTCTTGTATTTGCACTGTAGCCTGTTATCTTCTGACATCAAAACCATTGGCATTATTTTATAATTAAAGATCATTTTTTCCTGGTGAAGGTAATATCTTAGGCTAATAAGTAAGCAAGTTTACATTTCCCTCACCTTATTCACGAGTAGTTGCATTTACTTGGCTATGACCATTCTGATTAGTAGAGTGAATCAGAGATTTGGCAAAAGGATGGACCTAAGCCTGTTTCAGTCCTGGCAGTTCTTTTATATAGTAACTGTAAATTAAAACTCTGTTCTGCTATTAAACTTGTCCTGAAATCACAAAAACAGAATGTGGTCCTTTATAGTTTGTGCAGTCTGTCCCAAAACACCATATTTAACATTTTAGGTGGAAAAATGCTTATATTATTATTTTTAGTATAGTGGATACCCTTCTGTTTAGAAGACTGAAGTTGGATCCTTTGATATAACAAAATTTTGCATATGAGAAATTCTAATACTGTCTGTATTGGTGTTAATGTTATAATGGTATTACTAAGTGGTATTGTTTTAATTTAAAAATTATGAGAACTAGTTAATTTCTTAGCAGGATCTCACATCACCTCTCTTACATGTAGAAAACAAGGAAAATAGGGCTTTAAAAGTTAAAAATAAACAGAGAGTATACGTGTATATATATATGAAAAAGTATATTGTTTCCCAGGATACAGAATAACACAAAGGAAGTAGCTCTTTTTGATTCTATGCTTCTATAAAATCAGAATGACTGTTACAGAGTTCATAGTAAATCTGATGGACTATAAAAATCTAACAATTCTTTCTTCTAACTCTGACATAAACCAATTGATGATTTTTGTTTTAAAGGCTAGCTGATAATTTCTATTTGTGTGGAGGATGCACTGTACCCTGTCGGCTGCTATATGAGCTGTATATTGAAACCTGCAATCCAGATTTCAAGATTCAAGTACATCCATCCACCTTTGGAAAGGTACAGAGTAGATAGGATATACAAGATAAGAAGTAGGGATGCCTAAAGAGAAAGCCTGATCATCAACTTTGCACACTGCATATTGAAAGACATTAAATAACAGAGAAGAATGAATATGTAATGAATTATGCTTGTGTCTTTTCTAATCTATTTCTGCTAAGCCTTCGTGTAGATGCATTTGTACCAGAAGAAAGAGTATTGTTTGGCATGCAGTTTATTTTCTTCAGGGAACTGGTGCATGATACACTAGCAAAGATTTCTTTTGCCAATATATTTTAGAAAGTTTTACAGTTTTCTTTTTTTAACAGCAGAAAGTTATGCAACTCATTCCAAGGAGATGATTCTTCTATCTTTAAAAGATACCTTTGGTTGTTACATAATTTTATACTTTCCCTTTTCAGTATACTTGAGGAGATTTTGCTCCAAAC
Source organism: Hypocryptadius cinnamomeus (assembly GCA_013400635.1). Classification (NCBI taxonomy): domain Eukaryota; kingdom Metazoa; phylum Chordata; class Aves; order Passeriformes; family Zosteropidae; genus Hypocryptadius; species Hypocryptadius cinnamomeus. The sequence goes on along the minus strand of VYZP01072884.1, from coordinate 17,021 downwards.
ATACCCTAAAAAGTTGCTACAGAATCATCCAAGCAAAACAAATGCAGATGTACAACTGAATCTCCTTCTAACAGTTCCACTTTTCAATTACATAGAGGTTGATACAACCCATGGAACAATTGACACTTAGAAATCCAAATTGCAATCAACACCCATAGCTATTCAACCTTTTTCAATGAATTAAGGAAGATATTGTGATTATTTCTTGTTCAAGACTTCTTATTCAGACTTCAGAACTTCCTATTTAATATGGCTAACTTTCTGTTAATTCCCATAGTAGGAGCTACTAAGCATTGTTTTAACGCAAGTCCAAAATAATTTAATTAAAAATTGTACCTGAAGTAAATTTCATTTGTACGGCTAACCCCATTCTATGAATAATTTATCTCAATTCAGTTGAATCTATTTTTTTTACTGGATAAGTTAAATCACTTTTGCTGAAAATTATTATTTGAGTGAGTGATCTGGTGTAATTTATTACCACAGTTTAATGGATCATCACCCATCAGCTAAGACCATGGGTAGAATTTACCTGACTCAGCATAGACATTGGCCATGAAGCTTGTCACCTTAAAAATCTCTAGGTAGCCACTGGAGAGAAATAAGTAGCTACACATTTCCTCACACTAAATGAGTCACCTCAGACAGCTCAGATGAAAAGGAACTCAGAACGGCCATTTGTTTTTCCCATTGACTACGTAGTCTGCAGCAACTATCTTAGACTCCTCTGCCTTGTAGCAATGTAGATGAGCTGAATCCTATCCTGCCTGTACCCTTCCAGTGCTCCAGCACAGCTGAGTTACCACCTGTAAGCCAAGCCTTTGTGTGGTTTACCTCAATGTGTTTGATTTTTAAGCTGGGACAGGCACAGATGAAGCGTGTCTGGTGACATGGAAGAGCTGACGAGCCAGAGCTGCTGTGGGCTGGTGCTTGCAGCTATTTGCATACGGCCTCAACCAACCCAGTGCATTGCAGTGCAAGCTGACACATCCCAAAGCAGCAAGCTGGGGTGCAGCTCCCCAGTGCCTTGAAATGGTCTGGCCTTCTGCAGCAAGAGAATGGACCTTGTAGGAAGAAGCCGAGGAGAGCAGGAACTGCAGCAATCCCGGTTTAACCTGACTGCATGTGTAACCACTTACCACAGCCTGTAATGGGCTGAGCTATTAATAATTTACCAAGCTGTAGTAACCTGACTGTGCTCCATGTGTGTGGACTGCAAGGGTTTTTGCAGTCCTGCCCTATGTGGATCAAACTATGGTGGCTGAAGACGCTACTAGTCTCATGTGCCCTGTCCCTCTGTCCAAATACATCACTGTCTCTGTAAGGAATGGCAGCAGGAAGAAGGATATGTCTTGTGCCACAAAAGCCCCAGGTTCATAGGCTGTCCTTTTAGAAAAATGGGATTGTGCTAAGCTATCAGTTTGAGAAAGGGAGCAGCTGGGGTGGGTGCATGCAGAAACATGCAATGAGCAGGTCCATCATAAACCCTAGAGGTGCATGTTGAGGAGTCCTTTACCAGGCCTTTGTGCCAACAACACACTGTGCAGAGTCCAAGCTTTGTGCTGCTGACTGGAGACTCTCCTCCCTAACACGGAGTAAATCCTCTGCTCCTGCTATATTGGGAATATTAGAGTGTCCTGGGTTAGTCCTGGACCCAGGTGTCCTGGGTTAGTCTCTGTTAGTCTCAGGACAGCTCATGCAGAATAATCGTAGTGAAGTGGATTATAACCCTGACAGTATCTAATTACTCTGTAGAGCCCAGCCTTGACAGATGCTGCATGACCTCAGTTCACACCACCACAGTGGTCAAAAGGTTGCTTTGCAGCTTGATGATTCAGTCCTTTTAAGACAGATAAGTCTGGCCCTATCCTGTCAGTACACTTTCCAAGAGAAGTGGGTAGGTGAAGCCCCTTGTGTAAGTCCTTCTTAAATGAATAAGGCTTGAAGGTCTGACAGAGTATGGGACCATCAGGGCACCTTCAAGTTCCCCCAGCTGATTGATCCTGCCCTGGCTGCAGGGGATCTCTTGGTGTGAGCACTGTTTTCTAGTGCAAACTATAAAAAAAATTCCTACCTGAGAGAGGTAATCCTTTAAATTATTTAGCCTTGGATCCACAAATGCCTGATTGAGTTTAGTTCAACAGTTACCATTTGAGAGGTATGTAAGAACAGGTATTAGCCTGGAAATTATGTATAGCAAACAAAGTGATTAAAGACAAAAAAGTGTGCCAGATACATTTTTGCATCTTCAAATTAATTTGCCAAGTATCTCTAATTTTCTGTTTATACAGCTTATTCAGTTAGTTTTCCCAGGCCTGGTGACAAGAAAGCGGACCACAGCAGGGAGTATCAGGTATTGGGTTTTTGTCCTTTCTTTGGAAATGTTATTTATAACTATTCTATAAAAATTTTAAAGTGGGTGACTTTTCAGCCCCAGCACTGTAATATGGCAGCTGAATTGTTGGTTGCAAGTCTGTAACACAACCCAAGATCCAGAGTAATTCCTGGTGTAACCAAGGACATTAAAATAGAGTTAATTACATGAAAACCACCACATCAGATCTGTTTTGGTAAGGCATGAATTCCAGATTGGACTGCTTTTTAAAAGACCTTAGTGCTCCAATTTGTATTGGCTATTAACAGCATGGTTTGCATGAAGCATCTGCCAGACATCACAGCCTTACTGAGAGCTCTTCAGACACTGCAGCTCTAGGCCGGGAAAGACTGGCTCTGGGATGCACAGGAGTGGTGATTAATGATTAATGTCTATATTGTGCTTTTTGTCCTTGCACACATCCATGGAGTGACCCAGCATATACTGATGGTCAGTAGAAATACTGTACAGTTTCAAACCATTTAAATCAGACAACTTCAGGTCCTCCTCCTAAACGTCCTTTCTTTTCCCTTCCCTCTCTTCTAGAGCACAGATAGTTTGATGCTTTTTCTTATCCAAAGTTTTACTCACATGCTGAACATCCAGACTAGGAAAAGGGATGTTTTAAGCTCATTGAAACTGAATAACTTTACAAGCATTTCATGTAGCTGTCAAGTATGGGCTTTGAGAACAACATGCCTTGACTTGTCTCCAATAGTCTGGACTTGCTATCAGCTAGGGCCAGGAGATCCTTTATTTTGGGAGACACTCCTAGGCTCCTGCTCCAGAGCTCCTGATCACAGGATTTGGGATGGTGTTTGGTGGCCTCCATGCTCTCTGTTCCCATCAGGTTACCTGCTCCTGGCTGTAGGTGGCCCCAAAGCATGGCACTGCTCCCCTGGCTCCTGGTGGCCCAGCCTGGGAGGAGCCGGCTGGCAGCACCTTGGTAGCAGAGATGGTGGCTCTGTTCACTGAGCTCAGATAAATCTTACAGAAGGTCTGGCAGTTCCCTTGAGTTTTAGCTTGCCATGACACTGATGGGCCATCCAGTCACTGAGCTGCTGTAAGTGGCTGAGGAACAGCTGCACTAAGTCCTTCAACTTCCATGGGGATAAGGGGACCTCTGTCTGATCAGAGTCTGTTTCCTGACTTCACTAGCTGTCCTGTACAAATCTGAGGCACTCCATTCACTGGCTTAAGTTTTATTTCATTTAGAAGAGGGTATCATTGCAGGACAAAAACTGTTAAAAGGAGTTTGTAAAAAGTTTGTGTAATTATTTTCTGTTTGGGAAAATAAACATTAAACAAAATTTAAAAAACAAATATAGCTTTTTCTACTTGATCTTTTCTTGGTTAACTAGAGTGATCATCTGCTTTCAAAAGAGGATTATGAATTATTTGCTGACATGTTGAAAATCATACAGTTAATATTTTTTAATTTTCTAGATATCATTATGATGGAATAGCTATCAAGAAGGAGTCTTCATTTTATGCACGTTTTTGCTGTCTTCTGTATGAACAAAATTATCTCAGGTTTGTTTTAAAAATGTTTTAATCAAAAAATGTCACATGACTGTCTAATGTTTTCTGTCCATGAAAATCTGTAAATCTTCTGTTGAGCACTGACAGTAGCGTTATATTTTTCTTCTCATTATAAACACTATGAAAGTGCTGTGCCATTAAGTGCTGTGCCCTAATAGACAAGCTGCATTTTGGAAACAGACACTGCCTAATTAGACTTTCAAAAATTGGATGTTTTAGCCACGTAGATCTTAAGAGCAGGAACTCATGTTGAACCTAAAAGAAGAGCTTAATATGTTAAGACCCTAAATGGGAGCTCAAAAAAACCATATTGAAATGGCTTCTTGACATTCTATTACCTTCCTCATTAAACAGTAGGCTGGAGAAATGTATTACATTATAAATGACTGTGCTGTTTTGAACAGTCCTACACACAATCTTGTTATCTGGGTTTTTACTGCTTGAAGCGGGACTTCAAAAATACTTCATTCATTTGCTTTTAAAATATCAGATTTTAAAATCACCTCTTGTAAGAGAGCATCAATAAGAAAATGTGTAAGACAAATAAAAATGGATTGCAAAACTTAAAAGCCTAAAGTCCTATAATGAATGTAAGATACTATGGTAGGTTAAAGGGTAGACAGGAGCATGTTGTGGGCAGGAGAGGAAGAATTCTCATGGTTGAGCTTATGGTTCAGATAAACAAACCACAGGCTTGAATTTCTTCCCAAGAAAAGGGAAGAGAAAAAAAAAAAAAAAAAAAAGGAAGAGAAATGCTGCCATTCTGCAGCAGTTTTATACTGCTTTACAGTGAAGAAAAAAATTAGTTGCAGTCTATGCCTTGGACTTTGAAGATCAGGTTTGTATCCTCATTCTCTTACAGTCTTGTACATTACTTTAGTGTGTATATGGGTAAATTCTGTAATTACATTTCCATTCTGTAATATGGAGATACAGTATTATTTTATGGCATGAATGCTAGAGGCATCCAAGTCCATATAAGGACCCAGATATCTGGTGATGCTGAAAGTGTTTCAGTGATATTTTATGTAATATTTACTTAATTGAGTGCATGCATTGGAAGAACATGGAAAAATTGTACCCGTAAGTTTGTTGCCTTTCTTCACAGGTTTTATGGCAGGTAATGTTGCAGAAGTCCGTAGAGGAACAAGGGTAAATGTTGAGACAGGACAGAGGATCAGGTTCTGTACATGATCGACTGGCAGTCTGTTGTTGTGAGACTAAACAAATTATTAATAGGAAATTTGAGGCTGGTTTCCCATATCATGCTTACTGAAGGGATATCCTTCACTTCCTCTGTACCCAGTATAACCAGAACAGGCCTGAGGTTTGACATCCACAATGAGAAGAGGTCCTGTCCGCTGTTTAAAGGATATTGCAGATCTCTGCCTAAGTTTCTGCTGGTCTTTCCTTTTCAGGGAAAGAAAGGTGTTTCCCTGCAACATCACTTAAAAATAGCAATCTTGATGGGCATAAAAGGAAACTGATTGCTCTGGTCATATGGGAGCTGAGAGAGAACAGAATTATTTGAATTGTTGCTCTTTTTTCCTTCCAGTGTAGAAACATGAGGAAAAAATTATAAAGTAGGAGGAACCAAAGAAGCAATGTTAGCTGAGTTTGGGGCAGGTGCACAAAGAAGGACTTCAGCCACTTCAGGGGGACAGACACACCACATGTGCCAGCATAGCTTCTGTCTTTGTTCCTCCTCATGGAAATGAGCCATCTCCTCTATGGGCTGGGGAACACCCTGTGGGTCATGCTTAACCACAAGGGAGCTGCTGCCCTGGCTGCTCCAGGCCTCCTCCTCCTCCTCCACCAGCTGCAGAGGTGCCTGCCCAGACACCTACTCCTAAAAAACTGTGTTTAATTTGGCCAAGGCAAGGAATAGGATGTCATTCCAGGGAAAGGACTGACATCAACCAGCCACCTACTGATCTTGATATTGGTTCTTGAGATAAACACCTGTCCTATTGAGAAAAGGCTGAGAGTTGGCGTTCTTCAGCCTGCAGAAGAGAAGGATGCAGGAAGACCTTAAAAGCACCTTCCAGTACCTAAAGGGAGCCAACAGGAGAGCTGGGGAATGACTTTGTACTGAAAGAAGGCAGGCTTTGATTGCATATTAGGAAGAAATTCTTTACAATGAGGGAGGTGAGGCACTGGAACAAGTTGCCCAGAGAAGCTGTGGATCTCCATCCTTGGAATTGTTCAAGGCCGGGCTGGATGGGGCTCTGAGCAGCCTGGTCTAGTGGAAGGTGTAACTCTCTGTGGCAATGAAGTTGGACTGGATAATTCTTGACAGTCCTTACAAACCAAACTATTCTATGATTCTATACCTTTTCAGATCAAAAAAAAAAATCAAGATATAAAGATCATATTCAGACAAACATCATATTTCTAGCTGCAGTAGAAAAGTCCCTTAACTACAAAATTATCTTGTCTGATGCTTCCTTCATTAAAGACAATTTTAAGAAGACATTAAAATGTTGAGGCAAGCCAGACAGCTGAAATTAGAACAGCTTCCACTCTAAATTCAGCTTCATTTTCCTGTCCCAAGCCAACATGCAGACCCACAACACCTGGGCAGATGGGTGTCACAATTGCTTCTTAGTATCTCATATAGCACAGCAGGAGAAAGCAGAGAGAAAGCAGTAGAAAAGCACAAAACGCAGCCAGAGAAGGGTGAGTAGCACGACTCTGAAAGAAATAATTAGGTCACATACTAAAAAAGCATCTGCTTCAACCAAATAAGTGAGTTAGTTTCCATGTGTGTGGGGTTTTGTAATTTTTTTGCAATTAAGTAATGAAGGAAATAACTCATCTTTACTGTCCTATCAGTGGGGTTCAGTACTTTTTGAAATCACCATTAATTTTTCATGATCCAATAAAACTGATAAAACCAGCAATGGAAAAAAGTCTAGATTGTTTTTTACTTTAAAAAATTGAAATTTCGAAAAAGTAGTTTAAACTTGATGACTTTTACCTGCAAGTAGAAATTGTGTTCTCATACAAGTAATTATATGTGTAAACACAAACACAGCAGGGTATTTGACCTATAATGTCAATTTTTGAGAGTGTATTTGTGTGGAAATTTCCAAATCAGAGTGAAGAAGATTTATAATGGAGCATTTCAGTGCGGTCCAGTGCCAGTCTGTCCAGACCCCTCTAATGGGATGACTTCTCTGGCTTGTTGCCATTTCCCTCAGGCAGAGGCTGGGGATATCTCTTTCAGTAGTGAAGGTGTCCTAAATAGCTACTGCGCCCTCCCATGCCTGAATAAAATCCAACATGCAGATGCTTTTTCTGTCGCACCTACCAGAGAGGAAAGTGGATCTCTGAGCCCAGCTGAGAGACCATGGCATTCATCAGCCTGTGGGTTGGCAAGGAAAAGAATGGTTCCAAAATTGTGGACTCTTTCAAATTACTGCAAAGGCTATTTCTTGACCATGATAGCCAGCAAGTGACATGGTGCTGGTAGCGAGGAACTAGGCTTCGGAAGGATCTGGCAGCTTGGGAGCTGTGCTTGTCACAGAAATGGCAGTAAGATTATAATGGTTTGCCTTTAAATACAAAGAAGGTGTTTGCATTTTGGTAGTCAGTGGCACCTCAGATGTGTCGGGGTTGGAATATTTTCACACAAGGGGTGATGAGGATGGTCTTACACAGCACCTGTGAATTGGTTCATTGAGAAATCTTCAATTCTTTGAAGATATGTGTACCAGTGCTCTGATGATGGTGCTATGAAAATAGTGTAAATATATGCAGCTGTAGTCAATGAGGTCTGCAAATGTATTATAGACATGAGGGAATATGGTACTTACTGATTTGTATTACAACAGAATGTGTTCCCTCCCAGAATGGGAGCTTTGAGGACAAGCTCTCCCTAAAATGGTACCTGGTCTGGCTCAGAGTACAGCAGTGTTTAAAAACTGTCATTGAATTTTGGTTCTGTAGGAGCTGTTTTTTTGATTCTAGTAATAGGCAAGGTTTAGGCTCCTGACTGGCTAGTGAAGCAAATGTACTATTTTTTCAGTAAAAAAAAAATTATTTTGCTTCTAGCAAATTAGCTTTTCTAATCTCTGTGTAATCTGACAGTCAATAGCATGCACATTCATCACCTTCCCTCCTTTCATTTTTCTTTTGTTCTTCCCATTTGCGCCTCTGTTGTTCTTTATTTCATTCCCATTGTTGTATTTCCCATTTTAGCTTTAGTTCCCACCCCATAGCATCATCCAAACTCTGCAAGAGAGATGGTAAAACTCCTTGTGATTTTTTTGTCACCCATTTTCCCCTTCTCCCACCCACGTCCTCTTTTGTGTGTTCTGTCTTTGCCCAGGCACTGCTCTCCGGGGGAAGTGAGCATCTCTGATGTGCAGCCAAGCACCAGGTGAGTCCCAGCCCCCTTTGGTAACAGTGGGAGCTGTTTGTCAGTGTTCCATAGGTATTTGCACTTAACCAGCACCGAGCTCCTGGCTGGCTGCTGGGGCACAGACAGAGGACTCCTTGTCTGTCCTGGATGTCCCTGTGTCAGGGGAGTGGGGAGCCAGGCTGCCTAGGGAGCCAAGGCACTGGAGGCGAGCCATGCTGATACATGTTGCCATAGCAGCAGCAGCAGAAGATACAGCTGGCCGCCTTCTCAGGGAGAGCAGGAGCTGGAAAATATTCATTGATTTTATTTCACAGGCTTTAGAAATCTTCAGGAAGGACCTATTTGAAAGAAGTGTTATGAAACATCTCTACTTACATGTGTTTGCTTTGTCCAGTCACCACTTCTGAAATGTTTGGGCAAAAGAGTCACCAGCTCTGCCAAACATACTCAGCATGAATGTTGTGCCCTGTCTTGGGCAGCCAAATTGGTTGTTTTGCTGGAGCACAGCCTTCATGGCACAGAGTAGGGCAGAGGGAAAGGTGGCAAGGGCCAGTCCTGTGGATGGCAGAGAGTGGAGAGGAAGCATTTTCAGTGGCTGAAGTTTACAGGAGCATAAGTTGTCACATTTTGCCCTCTGTCCCTTCAGGGTGTATGGTGGAACCCTGGTTTGTAATGCATCACAGCAGTGAAACCCAGTAGCCAGGTTCTGATTAGATAGCCTGCCACCCTTCCAGACAGCCAGGTCCAGCAGGACCCTTGAGTTTGAAATGCTTTCATAGACAGTGAGCAGGTGTCAGCAGCAGATGGAGGCTTGACTGGAGACATCCAATTTTTGCAGCATGTCCCCTTTACTAGCAACATTGCTTCTCCCTCTGCTATCATCTGTCTCAACAAAACAGGCTGGGAGAGAGCTAGGAGAAAGTCCAGCAAGAAAGCAGCCTGTTGTGCCCACTTTCAGCAACATGCCAGTGGTCAAGCCTTTGCAGGCCTAGGTAAATTTTGACTGTGTGGAACGTCATGGCCAACTTGCAAAGTAAAATGGGAAGCAGTCAGAAACAAAATGCCATCTAAACTCATGTGTGATGCCAAAAATGCAGTAACTGTGAAACCTAAAGCAAAAGGATTATAATGTTTTTGTTATTTTCATATTTGTAATAGTTATTACCATTCCAAACAAACTGCAACTAGAAATATAAACCCATGGTTCTGTGCAAGAAGTTTGAAGACGTTGCACTGTTAAATGGTCAATTGTCATTAAAATGAATGTTTCAGTTTAATCCTAAAATTCAGAAGTTGGTCCCAGATTTGTTAGAAAATCATGGGATTACCAAATGGTAGGAAAGGGAGTGGGATTTGTTTCCCAAATACAATTCTCCAACCTAGTGTAGTCTATCCAGTTTGAGCTCATTTTCTTACTAAATACAGAATGAATCAGTGAACTTTTGAATGTTTGTTTGGTTTTTTCTGTTATTTATTTTATCACAGTAGAAGTTCCTGGAGTTCTGAAAATGCAGCTGATTACAAGAAGAATAGACAAAAAAAAGGAACAGTGAGTTTCAGATACATTAGACATAACAAAATGTCTATCTGTGTGTTTAATTACAACTTCTATCTAATATGTTCTGATGAAATACAGCTAGTCCATTTTCCTCAAAATAATCTTGGTCTGTGTAATCTCACTACATGTTTAGTTCCCCCACTCCTATTTCATCCATTAGCTAAATATTTTTGTTGTCTTAACGTCAGCTCAAATATTTTTTTCTGTACTGAGAGCAGAAATTGTGGCTGACAGATCAGGTTTTGAATATTAGGGGAGTTAGTGGGGCACAGCTTTCCTTGCCTGAGGCCCACAGTAACAGACCCTCATGTTGTTGAGACAGTGTCTTCTCAACATGTCTTTCTTACTCACTGACAACATCTACATGCTCAGAGTTTATTGTCATGAGAAGTATTTAAATACTAGGAAATGATTAAGAAAAAAGAGCACAACCCCTGCCCACAGAAAAGGGCAGATGCAAAACTAACCTGTGGCAGTTCTCCCCTCATCCAGCTGTCATGGGATGACCTGACACCAGGCTTGTTGGATCAGCCAGCAGAGCATGAGCAACAAACTTATGTGGACCAAAGTGAGGAAAGAATGAGAGGCTGGATGTGTGACTTACTTCCACCGAGTGCTCCGGTGCAGTAATGAGTGCTGTGACAATGACAGGCAATGGGAAACGTCCTGTCATCCCCACAGCACAGCCAGCTATCTGCAGCCTTATGCAGAGGGTTACAAGTGTGACACGAGTGCTATAGAAAATATATATGGAAGATATGTATAGCATTAAATATTTGCTGGTTTTGACAAGAAATTAATGTACAGTTTAGGATTTAAACATTTAGGCAGCCCTTCTTGTTTTTTTCACCCACCCCTATCTTCTAAAAAAAGACAAGCATTTCTCTAAAGAAATACATCTTATTATAAAATCATGTCCTACAACTTCAAGAAAATACTTAACACCTTTAACCAAACTGACAAAGTAATTGCAATCTTTTTTTTTTTAATTGTCCAAAATAAATTCTGATGCATCAAGAGTAAGAATTTGCAGTATTATCCATCTGTCATTTATCTGAAGACTGAACAAGAGACATTTCATTACCTTTCTCCTGATTTCAACCAGTTCTTCTTTGGAGAACAAGCACAAAGTGAGACATACCCCTATGAACTGGTACGTTGAAAGTACGTGGCCATAAAACAAGTTAGCTCTTTTCCTGTGAGATCATTTTGTACCCTCTTTTTGGTAACAGATTGCACTGCTTGCCAATGACTACTACAACTATTGTCAAGTTATTTTACAAATGGTGAGAGAGACCAAGCTTGACAAGGTATGCCTTTTCTTTAATAACATTTACTCTGACAATAGCAAACAACTGAAAGGGCAAAATTGTGTCTGTGTCGCTTATTTATTTGATGGTTTGAGCCAAGGTAGATGATGATTTAGGGACAAAAGGAGCATTCAGTCAAGTTATTTTAAAATTCTGAATTAACACAACTTGCTCCAAGAATCTGAGTTTGTACACACATCCTGAGCCCTCCTGGCACACCAATAAGTCTGAGCTGAGCACGTAACACATAGCCATGGATACATATCTTTAACTACATCCTCATATCCATGGCACAATTTTTTGTTTCTTTCCTCTTTTGTGCACTGCTTGGTGAGGTTCAGCTTGTTGCTGCTTCCCCAGCACGCTTCCACTTACACTGGAGCCCAGCCAGGATGGGCCCAGGCAAAGAGCCCATCTCCATGGTCATTCCTTTGCTTCTGTGTCTGTGTGTTGTCTTACTGAATTATACTTCACATTCCACAAGTGTAAAATCAGTGAAAATTCATAAAGGGCTTTGTGTGACAGGTGGAAGATTGTATCATGTCATTCTGGACATCTCTGCAGCCTGAAAGAATAGAACTGATGTGCCTGCCAGATGTGTGCCAGCTGTTAAAAAGCTATGATAGGTATCTCTTCAAGGTACTGCACACACATTTCCTTGCTGTAGTTATGCTATTACGTGTTTGTGTCTTTGGTAGGTCTAAGAAGGGCCCTCTCTTTCTTTTGTGCTGTACAATGGGATTTTTGTTTATTCCTCAGCTCTTATCTTTTTGCTTCTTCTGAGACAGCCCAATATGGGTTTTGGTTTTGAAAGGAGACAGTGGAATTTGGGATAGCTTTCAGTTTTCTTCTATATATTAATTTGAAAGTCCCTAATATCAGTGGAGTGTGCTGTTATAAATGCGGTCTGTGGTTCTGCCATGAGGTTATGTGACTGAAATTTCAACTGATGATGATTTTCCAGATTATGAGAGTTACTTTTCATTTGAGAACACTACTGCATTTCTCAGTGACCTTCCCCATAGAAATATGCAGTTTTCTGATAAAAATAATTTGCTTCTTATTTCCAGCAGGTCATTAAGTATTGTATAGAAATTAATTCAGGAAGCAATATTTACTCTTAGGATCTTTGTCATTCTGCTAAAAAAGTTAGCTTAGCTCTTGCTTAATTGGAAGAAAAAAATGTGTTTCTTTACACTTACATTTAAAGTATCAATATATTTTTATTTCATGCTGCTGTAAATATCTGTGGTACACCAGTCAAGTGCAGCAGCATGAATTTGTGTTCTAGGAATTGGAGAACATCCTACTTCCTGATTTCCTGGAGGAGGTGCCTGCACAACACATAGACTCAATCAGATCATTCAGTGAAAATGTTAAATGTTGGATGCTTAATCCTTTGGGAGGTTTTCCATTACTGCTTCAAACATCCAAGTCTAATGGTAGGTTTGAGTAAGAGAGATATTTTCAAAAATAATCTTTGGTTAAGCTGCAGAGAAGATTGTATTACAAAACTCTTAAATTATTTTTAAAAAATTTGCTGATGTAACAGTGATAGTAGCAACAATTAGAGTTAGTTGGGATACAGTTAAAAATAAATGGTCTTGCATAATGTGTGAGAACAAACTTAAGCCAAAAGTACTCCCAATTCATGGTAAATTGAAATGTACTTAAATTGAAATGTACTTAAATCTTTTTACAGATCTGTCTCTTGCCATGATTGCTTTGGCTGTGTAGGTGACCAGTAATATGCAGCATGCCCTCTGAAACTCAGATATTATTCTGTCTCTTCCTCTTACAAGTGGCTTTATGCTGATAAATTAATTAATGGCTGTAGCAGTCCAGTATAAAAGGAAAAAAAGCCATAGTCCCATAGGGAAAATATGACTGATGTTAGAAGACAATTGGAAAAAAATCTGTTCTCTACAAAGCTGTGATATATGTGTGTGTTTGTAAATGTGTGCACACACACACATATTCATACCTATTAAGCTGACGATTCTTACTAAAACATCGTGTTGCTCAGTTGATCTTTGAATGAAGATCAACATCACAGAGGTAAAGCAGGGCTCCTGTGTAGGCAAAAGTTTGTGTTAGGATTCATATGCTCAATGCTGCAGACAGACTTAATTTTGGCATTTCTTACATTTGAATGTTTGACAGAGCATTAATTAGGAAGTATTAAATGAAAATAAGAAAATATTGAAAGACTTTTTCCTGCACATCATGGATTAATAGATTCACAGTGAAGGAAGAGAGGTGAGCTGGGCAGCTTCTCCTTGCAAGTTTTGACTGCAAGGGTCCCCAGCCCATCCCATAATGCTGGCTCAGTGCCCCTGCTGTGCCCTCTATTACCCTCCAAATCTCCCCTAGGGAACTACTTTCTAACTTCAAAGATGTCTTCATTAATGTATTTTAGACTGTAAAATATTAATGATGTGAAACATCTGCCTCTTCTTCTTTAACAGAAGCTAAAGAGTTTGTAAAAAGGCTCAGGAGACAGACAGACCTTTGCAACATGGTCAAGGTATGTTCCAGAATTCATGAAAGAAAAGAGCTGGGAATCTCATTCCTGTGAGCTGTTTGCACTGTTTTTGACACGCTCCATTGGAGAACAAGTACAGCAGCATGGATGTTCTTAACTGTACACCGACCGTGTCATGCTCACACTCCTACCCATCTCTTCCCTCACTGTTAGGCATGCTGAGGGGACATTTTCCTCACTCGGAATTCTTCTGGAAGCCTGTGAGATGTAGTTGATGGTAGCCCATGGAGAGGAGAGCACAGTAGTTGGAAGGGTCAGATGACCCTTCCGTTTCCAGTATCTTTGCCCATCCATGCCAAAGTCAGCAGAGAGCACATGCTGGAGCATTCCTTCCATTGGTGTCCTTGGATCCTCCCATATCCTTGGGTTTTGAGGTGATCTGGGCTGTAGCAGAAAAAGGAAGGTCACAAATGGGGAAGAAAGTAAAAGAGAACAGGGGATATATTCTCTCTTTCAAACCAGTACAAGATTGTCCCAACATGCCATCTGATTTGAATCGTTACTCAGACGGAAGGGAAGCAGGAAGAAAACAAGCGAGGGAGGGACGGGAGGAACTGCAACTTCTTGGACCAATAAATGTAGCTTTTCTTCATGGGAAAACTTCATCACCAGCAGCATATAAAACACTCCCTCCTCTTACTTAAAAAAAAAAAAAAGAGTAAAAATTAAAAAGCACAGACATGCATAAGGGTGCCTACCCATGCAAAAAGTTGACTTCCATGAAGTACTGAGCACTGATAGTTTCCACTAACTGCAGCAGCCTTGGAGATACTAATACCTGAAAATCTCAGCTTTATGTGCTTCTAAACAGGTCTTCTTATACATTGAAGAGCATGATCCAGCATGATCATGAGTGTCACCTATTCCCAAACATTTGCATTTGATTTGCATATTAGACTTCAGATCATCCTTCTTGTTTTCAAGTCATGATGTCAAAGGGCTGGTTGTAGCTCTTTCAGTCTTCCTTCCCTATTCTTAATGTGTGGAAAAGCTGCAAGTCAAAACTGGATTTACCCCCTCAAGATTTAGGGCAAGAGAATTGCAGCAACTGGGGGAAGTTCTCTAGAATAAGCCTCTGTGTGCTCTAAATCCCTTTTATACTGTTTAACCCACACAAATTGAACACAGCAGACTGGAGAATCAGGGTTGAATTTATACTTCTAGCTCTCACAAGTAAAAGTTGTTTGTACCTTCTCTAGAGCCTCTTCAAAACACAAGGGAAAAGTAAAATAGTTTTACTGTACTTGACATTTTGGGGTAGTGAGTTCCAAGGTTTAATTATTTGTTGTATGAAAAAAAACTTTCTTTCATTATTTTAAAATTTCTACCCTTCTTCAAGCAATGCTTCCCACAAACCTGCATCACATCCTGCCTCAGTTATTTCTCTCTAAAGGTTAAGTTTATCTCATCTTCTCACACAGGAGTAATTTGATATTTCTAATCAACCTTCTCAGTTTTCTGTCTAAAATGCATCTGGAATTTCAACTAAAGACTGATGGTCAGAGCAGGCAAGAGTGCTCCTGATGAGAAGTGCTACAGAGGCACTGTGCAGCTGCAACCTCTGAACACTGTAACCACATCATTCCTTGTAGAGCACTTCACAATAATTCAGCCATCTGGTGAGAAAGTAAGAACAATTTTGGCAGGGTCAGCATTCAAAAGAAAAAAGATAACTTTCCCACCATGTGTAGATAAAGCAGGCTGACAGCTGCTACTACCTGGACATATAGAAATAATTAGAGCATAAAAAGGTGCAAATTCCCTGTGAGAAAAGAATGTAAATATGATGCTTGTCATTTTCTGGGGCTGATTCCTGCCTCTGGTAAGTTGTATTTGAGTGTTGAGAGGGCTGGCTCTCAGTAATTTTGGAGAATATCATGTTTAGTATAGTGAAATCCAATGGCTAAAGGGATCATTCTAAAGTGTTGGGGCATGGAGTCAGGTATTAGCAGCCTACTGAAGGTGCTGCCCCAGTAGTTCCCAGCCTTTGGGTCATGTATTCTTTTTGCAGGCTCTTTTTCTATCGCTGAAAGCTCCAAGTCAAATAAGAAGGATGCCTTTGTCTTTAACTTATGTGAAGGAGATTGCTAAGTGAGAATCAGATTGAGTTTGGTACTTAAAAAAAGTTAGCAGAGTGATAAAAAATAGCTGTATTGATAATTTTTGCAAAGAAATGGTCACCTGCATTTGTTGCTGCTTGTGGGGTCATGCTAAGCACCTGGTGAATGGGATTTGTTAAAACATGTATGAATCCTGAAGTTTTCTGGAATTTTACAAAACATATTTTTCCTCTGAAAAGCCCAACTGGACAAGGGTTATTCACAGAAAAGCCTGAAGTCCAAAAAATTACTGATTTCAGTATGAAAGACTAAACATATTTGTTAACAAAATTTAATGGATTCAGATTTAGTTTCCTTGACTGTTTTCATTGTTTCATCAAGAATCTTAAGGAATATTGTGTGATATTAGCAACTAATTTTAAAAAGTGAAGAGATTATGATAAATGTTAGTCTGAAAATTGTTTGCAATATCTATGTGAGTAGTACTTTTTGAGACAAATATGAAGACAGATTCATTCACAAATGACTCATAAGCAGATAAATGGGATAAAATACCAACTAACACTGTTTTAACTAATACCGTACTTCTAATGTTATTTTTACTCTCTCAAAGGTTTGAGCAATTTGAGAAAACTTGCAACAATTAAACTGCAACATAAATTAAGGACAGATAACACTGAAGGAAAGTCATCCCTGATACACCATTCCATGCTTTAGACAAAATATCATTATTTAGTGTAATTATAATAAATCTAGGCAAAGCCAATTGCACAGGCAATTGCCCAGATAATTCAAGTATGTTAGCCTTGTCTGCTCCATCACAGACAACACAGAGCATCATTGAAAAGGACATCTCCCAGAACAAAACTCTCTTGAAGACAACTTCAGATTTATCTCCTTTGATCCTATACCCACCCCACACCCCCAATTTGGAGATTGGTCATATGAAGTCTAGTATTGAATAAGGGAAGCTTTCCTTTTTCAATTCCCTTATTTGACTGAGTTAAGGGATTGAGAA